>JAOXJP010228514.1:0-11113 GCA_025762735.1 Platanus orientalis | reverse complement strand
TACACCAGGTGACTTTACATGGAATAAAATGGGCAGTGGTTAGATGAAATTTTAAATTCCCACCCATTTTATTCCAATTGAAATCACTTGGCACCTTGGACACCATCTTTAGCTTAATGCACATTTTGTTTGACATTGTGTCACAGTTTGAGTAGAGACTGGAGTGATACCAGTTCAGTTAGATTAGAGGTGACGTGTAGGGTTGCAAACGGATCGGATACGGATCGGATATGAGCATATCCGCTTCCGTATCCTATTCTAGCGGATATTATAAAACTATACCGTATTCTAACCGTTTAAAAATTTTGGATTTCGGACCGGATACAGATATCCGGAAAAGAAAAAAATAGAAAGACAATTCTAATATGTTGTCACAATTGTCAATGCATTCTTCACTAACCCATGTCTTTCCTCTCTAAAATCTTCAAAGTTGTATACCTATGATTGTTGGATTACTTTTAAATTCAACAATCTATTATCTATATTCTATATATTATTATATTTTTATGAAACGGATATTATCCGGAACGGAACAATGTATATTCGTATCGTAACCGTTTATAATGAATATTTTTATAAACGGACCGGATAAGCTTATTTCAGATACGATGCGGACCTGAACACAGTAAATGTTCGGATAACTTGCAGCCCTACTGACATGAACTCATTTCATGGTAAGAAAGGGGGGGGGGAGAACTTATTCCAATCATGGGATATTCACACATTGAAGGAGGCAACTCACACATTCAAGGTCGGGGGGCAACTGATTCAATCAAACATAATATTTTGTGAGGCTTATTATTATTACAAGGGTACTTACACATTGAAGGGGCAGTTGCCCCGCCTTGCTTCTACATGGCTCCGCCCATGGTCCCAACAACATTTGTCCTATAATAGGGAAAGGACGTTCTGTCTAGGATTTGGTGTCAGGACACCAAGATGTCATATGGAATAAAATGGGTGGGTGATGCATTTTTTGAATATAGAATATGCATTTTATTCCATGTGATGTCCCCTGTTGTCCTGGACACCATCCTAGATGCCAAATCCTGTACAGAAAACATCCTTTCCCCTGGTGGTATGTATTATGTCGATAGTTTAAAAAGTCAGTCTTTGGCCCGTCCGTAACAAAAAAAAACAAACCTTAAAAAATGTGTTAAAAAACAAAATCTGAAAAGAAAAACATAAAATTCTATAAAATCCTAGCATCCTGACGCAGATTAATAGATTCAAATAGCTCCACACGCGGATTGGCTGATTTCCGACCTAGATCAGCCGATCTGTTGCAGATCCCTGAGTTGAAAACATAATTCAAACTGTCCTGGCCGATTCCAGAACGGAATTTTTGAAACCATGATCATATCTCACGTTGATTAGTAGTAGGACACATCCAAGCACTGAGTCTCTTCCACTGACATACTTCTGTCGTATAAAATAAAACAGACAAAAACAAATCATTTATTGGAAGGAAATGCTCTTTCCAGGATTTGGTGTCCAGGATGGTGTCTTGGACACTAGCAGACAACACATGGAAGAAAATAGGCTGTCCATTTAATGTTCTTCCCCATGTCATCCCCTGGTGTTCAAGACACCATCATGTACACCAAATCCTGGACAGAACATTTGCTTCCCTTATAATAATCATGATTAAGAGGGGTAATAAGTCATTTAAGAGGTCAATGACATTTTGGCCATTAGAGGGTAATCATCCAACCTACACTGGTTTTGGACCGTCTAGTTCCAGCCAATCCATCCATCCAGCACAAAACCTGGCCCTTTATGCTCTCCCTCACAAGGCCATCCAAAAAAAACAGGGAAAAGAAAAAAAATAAAAAGCAGCAGCAGAAATCGCAATGCAAGTAGCAATGCTCCAATCTCTCATATCTTTCCTAATTGTCTCTTTTAATCAATCAAAGAGATGACAAGAAAAGAGAACTCAAACCAAATCTTCATTCTAATCATTACTTTCCTTGTACAAACTATTTAATCCCAAGTATATCAAATTCAACTAAAAATAAAAAAACAATACTGCAGAAAAAAGAAAAAAAAAAGAGCTATTATTCTTCTTTTAGAGAGAGGGATCTATCCATCTATTGAGTTCTATAGTGACGCTTATTCTGTCGTCTTCATGAACAAATGGGTTAGTAATGAATCGAAATCAAAATATTGCCAGTCGCAGAAGAGAACCCACGAAGGAAATCAATGGCTCAATCTTCAACTCTTCCGCGGAAGAGAACCCATGAAGGAAATCAATGGCTGCTCAATCTTGAACTCTTCCAAGCATAAACAACCAGAGAGAATCCAAATGGGCTCTGCAACTCATTCTCCTCCATACTTGCCCACTCCATCACTGAAGAACTGGACCCAGACGAAACCGAAGACGAAGACGATGAAGAGCTCCTCGTCTTCAACAGACTCTTCTTCATTTTCTTCCACTCGAACCCATTCATCCCAAATCCAAACGACTGCTGTGGCCACAACACCATCCCACCTTCCTCATTCAAATCCCCTGTTTTCTCAAACCTGAACATGAACAAGGCATGTCCATCATCAACATCTTCGAACAACCAGTTATAAACGTCCCACGATACCTGAATCGGAATCCCCTCAACTTCAATCCTCTCGTTCCCTCTGAACTTCCACTTTAATCGCTTCACCTGCAAAACCCTTTTCCCGTCGACGCTGAAACAGAGCCTCGGCTCATCTCCGACGCTGCAATCAATGGAGATATCTCTAGTCTTACCCCCAATTCTAGCTTTTGTACTGTAGAATTTGTTACCGAAAACATGGTCTCTCCTCAGAATCAAAATCTGGGTTCTCTCCGGCTTCCGGGCTTTCGTTCTGCGATAAGCTTTGTCGTGAGAGTCGCCGGCGAGAAGGGTCATCTCGCCGTCAACGATGACGGCGACATAGAACCCAGATTGGGGTTCGGGACCGGAGCCGAACTTGGCTTTGGTGAGATCCCAATAAATTTCGATTTTCCTTGTCGGTTTGTTGAGATTGAATCTCTTGGAACCATACTTCCTCCAGAATAGAAACGGGGTGATGTGGAGTCTGAAATTGGAGATGTCCTCGCCATGATCGTCGAAGCGGAGGTCGATGTGGAGAGCTCGGCCGATGATTCTGCGACACCAGGTGAGGGCGAAGACGCCGAGGTCGGTGTGGTAGAGGCTGGTCGTCAGATTGGTGTTGCCGGAGGTGGGTGGCGCCGACTTCACCGCCGGTGAGTGGAGATCGGTGGCTGGCCTGGTGTGGCGGTAGCAAGATGAGAAAGACAAGGAGTGGTTCGGCATTTTTTGGTGGTTTGTGTCTTTCTCGCGATGCTTTATGGGGTTTTGGAGCAGGGAAGGTTCAGTTTTAATATGAAAAAAAAGGGTGGTGGGGGAGGGGGTTGAAAGGAGCTGGGGACAGCAGTGACTTGGATTTTTTGGGATGGAAAGATGAAAGATCCGCTCTCTCTCCCTTCTCTATTTTTTTTGGAAGAAAATATTCTGTGATGAAAAAGTGTCTGTAGTGTAGTGTATATGGTGAATGATAAGTTGACATGTATTGTTTTTGGGGTTAAAAACGTCCAAAAAAATGTTCAGATGAATAGTAGGTATTAAAAAAAGAAACATCAAATTCAAATACCCATCGTGTGTCACAGGTTGTGTCAAAACAGTTTGTTTTTTTAAATAAAGTAAAGGTTCTGATTTTTGAATGGATGATTAGAATAATGATAGAGAGAACAAATATTTAAGAGATTATGTTTTGGTTTGTTCTGCTTGGATAGTTGGATGACTGAGATGATTCTCAATCTAAAGAAACTTAAAAAGTGTACGGATTGTTCTGCTTGGATGATTGGATATTTCCTGTCCATGATTTGATGTCTAGGATGGTGTCCAGGGAGCCAGATGACTTCATTTGGAATAAACTAGGTGGAAAACTTAAATTTCATCTAAACCTTGCTCATTTTATTCCATGTGAAGTCATTTGGTGTCTTGGACACCAAAACCTGGACGGAACATCTATTTACTTTGAGTAAAGGAAGCAAATCTCCTGTCCGGGGTTTGGTTTCTAGGATGGTGTCCAGGGAACCACGTGATTCTCCATCTATACAAGAGTCGAGAGCCATGAAACTTAAGAATTAGATGTGCAAAATTGATTCAATAATGTAGGAATAATGGCGGGAAATGAATTAGTTGATGATGAGTTAGAAATTTGGAGTTTTAGGGATCTCTATTCTCTATGGAGGGAAAAGGAGTCTATTAAGCATGGTAACACTTTGATATGTTCTAATTATGATAGTTCCTAGGGTAAAAACTAACAAAATCATTTTATCTGGACTATTCAAAAGAATGCAATAAAGCAAATGACAAACTTATTTAAATTTTGGCTACCTTTCTTATTTACCATACGATTGTTAAAAAGGTTAAGATCCATTATGATGGGCCCTAAGATTTTAAATTGCCCTCTAGTTGAATTTAGTACTGTTGAATCATTCCTCTTATTATTTGTGGGGAGGGTTTTGATATTTTTAGTTCTAAGATTAACAATTTAACTATTTTACTGTTTCTTGTAAAGGAAAGGCACAAGATGAGAGAGAGAGATGCAATCACCCATAAGACAGTGTTTTATATGGTTCGGTAAGATTGCCTACTTCCATGGATTTACACCGATTCCATTATGTTAAAAAAAAAGATGAGTGAATTGCTTTATAGAGAATGCCTCTCATTCTCTCAAAAACTCTCATTTGAAATTAGGGTCATGTCAGGGTGCCTTGTATTTTAAGGCCGTACAAAATCACAAGTCCTGATAAATGAGGGGGTTGTGTCAGTTTGACAATTAACATAAAACCATAGGTGAGCCTTTTAAACATGAATCTTGAGAATTCATTCTTTATCCATTGGAAGTACAAGTTGCATAGTCAATCAAATGCAGTGAGACGGAGACAAGAGTTTGTGAACCAGTGTAAGTAGGGAAGCTGCTCCAAGAGCGTTGGATTTACCTCATAACTTGCAATATAGGAATGTTAACAGGTTAAAGTAAAGATTTGGTAGATACAGTAAAAGGAAAGATGATCAATACAACTTAGTTACAAGGGATTAATTGAAAAGATAATAACCAGAAAAAAAATACAGGAATTGATGCCTATAAACTTAGTACTTCAAAGAAAGACAAAGAAATGATATAAGAGTAATGATAGATATAGATTTAAATAATGAAATTATGGATGACAAAAAAATTAGTTGATAGGATGCATCAAGTAAACATGTTTGAATGGAGAGAGATAATTAGTACCCCAAGTACAATTAATGAAACCATTTATAAATAAAATTGAGAAAATTTAAGTAGATTAATTTAAAAAGTTCTAAAGGTAGAGAGATATCTATAAGAAATAATTAAATAGGCAATGTAGGAAAAACAACTAAAGTATATAAAAAACAAATCATAGAAAAGTACGAGAAAGATATAATTCTTGAATAATAGTTTTTGATCATGGAGTAGCAAACCTGTATTTCGAAAGGAGGAATAAATATTCTTAAATTTTTAAACTGAATCGAATAACAACTAGAGAGATTTTTTTCTCACTAGAAAAATAAAATGGTTAACATGTAATTACTATGAGGTTATTCCTAGAAAGAACCTAACCACATAACATAAGTTAGTTGAATTAAAATTAGCAATTGGGTATTAATAGCAACAAAAGATACTACTAATGAAATTAAGGGAGGTTGTTAAGCACTGAACTTTCATTTCCTTCTTTTTGAAGAAAGTTTAAATTTGGGCCTATAGTGAAAAAAAAAAAAAAAAAAAAAAGTTTATGAGAGTTTATCCCTGTAGTGATCTGGCAGTTTAATTGGAACTCATTTTAGTAAAATTCCTCCTAAGTAGCAGTCAAATTTCAGTCACCTATATGCCCTTAAGACTATTATTGTGCCAACTTTGATCTACCCTTTGGAAAACGAGGGTATTTTGGACACTTAATACTGATGGAAAAAGATAACTATACAGGAAGCTCACTGAAACTACATCCAAAAAACCAGAAGGAAGGAAGGTCTTCCTGTACGTTTTTTGGGGTAAATATCAGTACTCTTCCTGTACTGATAGCCTTTTGCATACAAATTACAATGATTAGTCCTTTTCATCTTCTCTTAAGAGGAAGAATTCCAAAGCTGCTCATACTTTAACTTTACTTGGTCAAAGTACCCATTTCAAATTGCTAGTTTATTTCTACCATACTGACCACATTCACTTTATGCCCTGTTTGTGGATTGTGACCCAACATTGGTTAGTTTCCTCTTTGGAGCGTCCCACTCTACCTTCCAATAAAATCAAATATTGGATATATATCCTAAGAGAATAATCGACCTTATGAAGTGTAAATCACCCTTTGATCCATACTCCTCTTTTGGAACAAAAGGGAATGAAATGGGTTAAATGGTTGAGATCATCTGGTTCTTGGACCGTACACTTTATGGAAAGAACCCCACAGCCATTCCATAGATGAACTTCCTTTGTGATCCATATTCCAAGGACTTCATAAATGAGAAATTATGACCATTTGATTTTGCTATAAAATAAACATTAACCTTGGTCTAACTATTCTACATTTTATGTCCTTACATCATGTTTTAATTACATTTTTTTATATAATCTCATTAATGATTGTATGCTTGATTACAGAAAAATCTTACCTTGAAGATCACGTTGTAAGAGTTAGGAGATTCACATATAATCATAATAACTTAATTAGTGTTTACTTGCCGGGCACGGGCCTGCTAGATTAGTCACCTAACAAAAAGATCTAGGAGACTCAAAAATCTTCCATGTGACGGCCCAAGAGGGCTCCATGTGTTGGCCATGTCACACTCTCATGTGGTGAATGTAAGGGCCTGAAATCCTCTGCAACACATGAGGACCGAGGCAAAAGGGGGGAATCAATTCACTTTTGGAGTTGTCACTTCACCCCCCAAAAAGTGAATTGATTTCTCCCCCGTCTTGGCTCCCGAGCGTCACAGAGGATATCGCCCTAAATTTAAGCTAGTTGCACCTTGCAACATGACAAAAGGAAGCTACATGTTAGGGATAATTTAATTAAAAATTTTGAAACTTGAAAAGTTTAGTACATGGCGGGCATATAGATGATTTAGACAATGAAAATGAAAACCTGGTCAATCCATGAGGACCACTTTTGTTATGGACTGTCTGGATTCATGACACCACCTCTTCCAGGCTATAGAACAAAATATCGGGATCGGAATTGGGATTGGACAGAGCCAATCCCGATCCGATTCATGTCTGGATTAGCTGATCCAAAGTTAAAGGTTAAAAATGAAAATCTAGTTCGGATTGGCCAATCCCAATCTGGACCGATCCTATGTTGATCTGTATGATCCTATGTTGATCTAAAGGCCAATCCATTTGACCTTGATCCAACCCACCGATTCAAGACTAATCTGTTGCTAAGGCCAATCCGACTTAGGATTTGGGATTAGGGTTCAAACCATGCCCATATAAAAAATAGATTCATGGTTTTAAAACTTGATTGATCCTGATACAAATCACCTTAGACAGACCCCACTCTATTTAAGCCAATTAAGCTTGAATGTGGATCAGCTGATCTAGCTTGAGATCGGCTGTGACCAAAGCCATGTTTGAAAACTATGAATAGGAGAGGTCACCTATCGAAAAGATTGAGGTGTCCCACCTAGAAGACCTTTTCCTTATCATATAGGCTCCCTCTCACTCTCTCAAAAATATTCGTACATAGCTAGCTTAGCTATCTTTAACCAAATTGGTAACATAAGACGTAAGTCACATGATAATGTTGTAGAACATACAACACAAACTTTTCTTGAGCAAAGGAACCTAAAGAAGTTAAACACATAAGAAGGGCAAAAATACACTAGTAGAAATCATGAGCCCCAACGACGGAATTGTGTGAAATTTGGTGAATTAAAGGAAATCGTTACAAGGATCAAAACTCATGGCAAAGCTATGAACACCACTACTTTTCGTACAAATTATTTCATTAAGGCCTTTAAATCCATGTTTTTGATATTTTTAATAACTTTCTTTTTCGCTATAACTTTTTATTTAGAAGTTAGAATAATATCCCATTTATTTTAGGATCTCTCTTAGAAACCGTAGGATTTGATTTTGACATTAACTCAACTTTACTATTTTTTAGAATTTTTTTCAAATTAACATAATTCTGTGCCTAACACAACTTAAAGTTTCCTTTCTCTATTTAAGAGCATTGTAACCCTCAAGATAAATCATCTTTTGACATTAATAAAAAATTTCAGAGAGTTTTGTTCTGATGGATTCTAGAAACCCCTTGTAGATTCAATGTTATCTTCTTAAAACAAACGTATTCTGTTTTCTTTGGCTATCCGCCTGCGTCCGATAACCAACTTGTTTTGGACATGTGTAAATCTAAATTAAACCCTTTGAATTAGACTAAAAAGGAACCAACATCTTTATGTCTTGCCTAGAAATCCTAGAAATATCAATATGTGTTATTTTTTAGACCAATTTGTCTGTAATAAGTTAAAAACACATTAACTGGAAACTGGTTTCAAAGAACAACATGTCACCAAGAGTGGACCCACCTTTTAATTGTGCAGTATGATACATGCATTAAAACTCCCGCCCAAGTTGAATTTTTAAATTTTGGTATACATGTCCTGTTTTAAAAACAGTTTTCGGTTAATGTATTTTTAATTTGTTGTAGAAGATTTTCTCTTATTAACGCTTATCTAACTGTTCTTTCCCATCATGGCAAATTCAAACCATCCATCTAATGGCATCTTTTGGAATGGCCAAGCGTATAGCGCAGTTGTCCATGAATCATCTTCCGTCTGAATGTAGAGTTATCATGCCAGTACCAATTGGAGAGTGACACGATGCCTGACAAAGGTATCTTGACATATGTATACATGGTCAAAAGTGGATGGATTGGATCGGTCACATTACCCTGGAAAAAAAATGGCAGACAAGATTGGATTTTTTTTTCTTCTCCCCCTCTCTTCTTGGAACCTCATCTAAGCATTCTAGTTTCATGCATGAAACATCACATCTAGACCAACCATTCCATAAAGGAAATAGAGCACTTCTTTTATAAAGCACAGGAAAGAAAAACCATCAATCAAATGACCATGACTTTCCCATCAGCCAACGACCTTAATTTAACTGATCCATCTGAGCTGTTGTGCACTTCTACTGCCTTTCAAATAAAAACAGTTAAATATTCTATTGAATGGCTGGTTTGGAACAATAACTTGTTCTGCCAATCAGTGTGAAAAGGGGTGAAACCCTATCAGCTATGGCTAGGGCACCAGCCCATGATGCATCAACTCATGTATTACCCTGAATTTTATCTAGAATCCTTGTAAATCTCTCCTTATTTTATTGATTAAAGAGAAAAGTATAGTAAAGATTTCTTTTTAAACTTGGGGAGAAAGAAAAAAAATGAAATTTAAAAGATATTGTATTGGAATGTTTAAAATTTTAAGCAAATTTTCAGAAATTTTAATTGATTAAGGCTGTGTATGGCAGCCACCTGTAATGAAATCATGTCATTTCAAATTTCCAAGGCATTTGTAGCCACTAGGTGTTGGTTCAAAATGAACTCATTCAGATTTATAATGAGTTCATTTTGAACCATCACTTTATGGCTAAAAATGCCTTACGATTTCAAAAGAAAATGATTACATTACAGGTGGCTGCTAAACAGGCCCTAAAAATATAACAGTTCATTTTTAAAAGGGAGCAAATGTTTTACTCCCAAAATTGTCTGTTCTCCCATGCTCCCAGATACGAAGGCTGGCACATGATGCTTTTTTTTAATCTGTTTTAAGGTTTTAACCCTATAAATCCCAGCCTTTGTGTCTGGGTACATGGGGGAGTATACAAATTGGGAGTAGAACATTTTCTTTGTTGTGGGCAAGTATTAAACCACAACCTTGTGTTTACTTTTGTCGTAGAAAATTAGTTGTGTTTTTCTCACTAAAAAGTTATTATCTCACATTGTTTTAAGAAAAATTGTCATGCTTATTCCCTCCCACTTTTGTGCCTTATGGAACTCTCCTATTTGTGGCAATCTAGCTTGGTGCGTGCAAGTTTGAGCACAAGGGTGCTTGAAGCATTTTGCACTGCTCATGTACACTCCATCCATCACGGAGTCGTTTAGGGCAGCAATAGTTCTCTATTAATAGATCATTTGAATGGATCTGTTGATCTCATCAAAGTGAGACCACATGTCATCTATCATTGAGATTCAAGAGTGTAAAAGAAAAAGTTAATCCCAAAACTTAATTAAAATAAATTTATATCCTTGACTTGAACATATTTGAGGAAATGCTCATTAATTTTTCATCAGAATGCACAAATCCATAAGGGAAAAAAAATACTTTATTCGAGTTTGGTTGAATCCAAACATGAGCGTAGTCTATTCTTTTGCAATTTTTTGTACAAAACCTACTTGACTCAATTTAAGTGATTTTTTTTTATAATAAAAATGCATATTTAAAAGTATTATTTCCTATATGTTTTTTGGTAATCTTTTTCCTGTACATTACATGTTGGGAAATATACAAAATGTGGTTATAGAAACCCCTTTATATGTTTGTGTAAATTTGTGAATTGGATAAGCCATGTAAATTTTTTTATTACAACATTCTAACAATCCTCGTATACTATAATATGATGGTCATTCTAACAGGTTTAACAAATAACAAAAAATATATTATACAAATAGATTTTATGTATTTGTGAATATAATCTACTTAAAAGGAATTTTTTTATTACTACACTAGCATTTTAATGGTCTTAATTAAAACCATGCTGCAAGAGTGTTGGTGGCTTGGTGCCATGAGCCCTTCCAATGCTCTAACCGACTTGTATGATTTTTTTTCTTTTGCTGGCAACCCTTCTTGTGTATGATTGACACTTAATGGTAGAATGGAATACCAGATAGCTATATTGGTGATGGTTACGGCTGATCCATTGCCAATTATAACTTGGGCTAGTCTTAAATTCATAGAAGAATTGAACTAAACATGCACACACAAGAAAAGAGAGAGGGAGAGAGAGAGAGAGAGAGAGAGAGAGAGAGAGAGAGAGAGAG
>JAOXJP010228513.1:0-11113 GCA_025762735.1 Platanus orientalis | reverse complement strand
ACACTTCCCATTATACCCTTTATCTAAACCTATCCCACACCTCCGATAAAACTCAATCAAAACTCCCACACCTCCATTTTTTCTAACCTCCCCTCATCTCGAATACCTCCCATACCTCCCCTCTCTCACGAACAGACTCTCCTCACTCACCGAACGAGCTCTCTCTCCCTCTCCCTTACTCTTTAAACAATCTCCCTCCCCCTCATGAACACTCTCCTTCTCCCTCACAATCACTCTCCCTCTCTCTCTCTCCCTCTTCCTCAACTTTCCTCTCCCCCACCTCAGCTACATCCCAAACCCTCTCCTTCTCCCTCATATTCCCTCTCAATATATGGCTCGTACTCAAATCTGTACTCGAGGTGGACAATCAACCGGCGGGGGGAGAACAGGCGGGAGAAGAAGAGGTATGTTGTTTTTTTTCCTTCAGCAGAGAGCATGCTCAGACTGGCGCTGCTGAGTAGGGGAGCCACTGCTCAGCCAGGCTAGCCGAGCAGGGTATGCCGCGGATGGACAGCCTAGCTAAGCATCTTTTTGTATGCTCGGATGGGTTGTCTGAGCAGGGCATGCCCTACTCGACTGGTCTAGCCGAACAATGGCTCCTCCACTTGGCAACACTAGTCCGAGCACCACAAAAAATGAAAAATAAAAAACCAAAACAAAACAAAAAAAAAATCCAAAAAAACCAAAACAAAACAAAAAAACAAAAAAAAGTTTTTGAAAAATAAACACATACTTTATGGCTTCCTCCCCCAATTTCAATTATTGTAAACAAATTACACAATGTTCTTAAGGATCTGACACGATCATCTTCCTTAGCCTTTCCAATACATGTTTTTGCAGATTCGCTCTCCTTGCACGAATTATCAAAATTTTTAACTCCATAGATAATTTTACTAGATCATTGTTAGTCCTTACATTAGATCGAGATCTTGCTATTGTTATAGTTTCCATCGTTCTCAGTCTGCTAAGCCTTGCTTCCTCTCTAACCACATCTTAATGTTCCTTTATAAACACATATACTTTGAGAACTAAAATGCAAACCCAAGATTCCAAATAAGCTGGTAAAGCATGATCAGTATCATATACTCATTAGAGTAAGGCAAAAATTAAACTCATTCAACCCATAAATTCTAAATAAGTTGGTAACCCAAGATCTCTTGGCTTCTACATGAAGATATTTCATATTATGTTGTATATATGTATTTATAATTTAATTTGTTATTGTGCATGTCTAACATAATATGACATGTGTGCTAGATATAGACATAGGAGATGAGTACTTTGTTCTAACTGCATCTTCCCACCAACATCAAGCTATAGAGAGGGTAGGCCCATCTACACATGAGGCATCTACCTATCGCTTATATGTAGAACCTGCATTTACTAGTCGCTCGTACACAAAACCTGCAACAGATGACCATATTATAGGAGAGGTGCCAGATGTGAGTGATAATGATCTAGAGGCGTCTGTCCCTTATTGATTAGATATAGAAGTTGTTAATACAAGATTGCACAATTAATACACTGTGCGAGTCTTAGTCATCAATTAAATCAATCGTCTCCTATGTCATTACATCCTCACTAATCACACGTTGGAATTCCTGAATTCTTGGTTCGTACAAATGTAGTGCTAATCCCGAGGCATTATTGCTCTGATATTTATACCAAAGTGTCGTGATGGGAGGGATGGGATGACCTAGCATGAGGAAGATCTGCACGCATAACAAACAATGAATTTAAACACTACTAAAAATGATTGACAATAATAGCACCATATGCATTAGTGTTTACCTGTACAAAGTGGTTGTCGTTTACAAAGTATATGGCAACTTCCTTCCGGGTGGCAACAAGTAACGTGTCAGATTAGTGTGACAAGAATATCAGACACTGCCACGCACTCATAAGGTACACTACAACATTGTAATAATTGGCTATTAGGTGTCCACATTCTAGGAAGATCATCCAATACTTATATGAGGGACCTTCCCTAAAGTATGTAATCAAATACCTAATCTTCTGCACTATTGTAAACCCACTAAACATAGGCTCATAATAATGTTTGTAACTGTCCAGTTCCTGTAACAAGTCCACTAGGACTTGCACTCAACTATCATCTCCCATGCCCAACAATGCAGCAATATCCCTGAACCCGCAATTTCTGTCAGCTGCTACATCTCTAATATACTGAATAAATGGATGTATACCATCTGGAAAGTGCGTAATGTAAGCATCATAGGACAAGGATTGAACTGATGACGTACGAACGACCTGTGATAGAAAGGATAATGCATGAGCAATAACGGCATGACAAATCATAAGAATTAATATGTAATATTTAACATATAAACTATTACCTTTTCCTTTTCTCTTCTTTATCGGGTTGGTTTGATTGATTATAAATGGTTAACATCTACTGGACCGGTGCCCGCCGGAAAGTAGCTATCCTGTATTGATGGTACTCTCTCAAATGCGGAAGGCTCACGTCGGGTAGATTTATCCATATTCCCATGTGACCTACATTGCATTGTTGATTTTATCTTTAGTTCTTCTACATGTACACTCCAGATTTATCAACGTTCTTAATTTCTTAAGCAACTGGGCCTTGCCTAACTGGCCAGCTTATGCGTAGACCTGTTTAAACAAATCTAATTTTTCGCTAAGAATATCATCCTGGCTTGCATTGTTCTGGTTTGAGGTAGGAAGCATATCAAGCTTATGCCAATAAGAATGCATAGAATCAAGTGAGATTAGACGCCTCTGCCTACTATGGTCAGCAATTTCGTGGGCGCATGGCAGGCTGTGGGTGCTTCTAAGTTGACACCCACATGCAGAGGAGTCAATCCCAACAAAAGAAGTCTGCTTTGTCTCATCATGTAACTTCTCAAGTGCAATGATGGAGCGTTCCCACAAAGCTCTTTGAACTTAGACGGGCTGAAACTATGTTGGACGACAATCTTTGATTTCTCGAACGATGCCTTAATTTTTGTACGCTATAACAAGAGCATATTATGTACGTTCGACCAAGATAACTCAAAATTGCCCTGACTAGATCTTAATTGCCTCTTCAACTTGGCATGGGCACTCTCAACCCTGCAAGCAATATAAAGAATAACTAGTTGAAGTACCAATCAATGAGGAACAATTGTAAGTAGAATATAAAACAAAAAACAAAAGACAACCATATATATATTCATCATTGTGGCCCCCAGATGCATAACTTGGTCTGTCCAGGCTGCAACAAACCTATCCTTATAGGTATCTAGCCAACTACTTCTCACGTAGTGAAGTGCGTTTGGATTTGCACTAAACTGCTTCTCTAATAATGTTATGTGGTTATGGTAATCCTCTTCTGTTGGTGACACCACTACTAGATTCCAGTAGTGTCAGCATCCAAAATTTTGACTCAGAACTATAAAGGGAGTCAAATGGTTTCATTACAACATGTGATAAGACTTAAGTCTAAACACCCCTGAACTTTGAATAGGCAAACATTCTCAACAGACATTCTGGTTGCAAACACAGTGAAAGTACTCTAAATCATCAACATCTTGAATTTGCTAACCTTCACAAGTCGTCCCACATTGAAGCATCGAAAGGCTAGCAAATTACCATTTTACCCCTATACCTTTAGAAACCCAAATCAGATCCAATCAAACCACACTTTTTAACATCTTTTCATCAACAGAGACATCTTGAAATTTTCAACTTTCACAAGTCATCCCACATTGAAGCATCAAAAGGTTGGTAAATTACCATTTTACCCCTACACCCCGAGAAGCCCAAATCAGACCCAATCAAACTCCACTTTTCAACTTCTCTACATCAACAAAGAATTTTTGAATTTACCAACCTTCATAAGCCTTCCCACATTAAAGCATCAAAAGGTTGGCAAATTACCATTCTACCCTTACACCCTCTAAAGGCCAAATCAACCCTATTTAAACCCATTTTCCCCATAACTTCCAAAATACTCTCCACAAAGAAGGCATTTAGGTTTTATCCACTTTTGCAAGCCCTGCAACATCAAAATCCCAAAAGGTTAGCAAATGACCATTTTACCCCTACACTTCTAAAAAACTCAAACCATAGGCTATGGAGCCAATTTTTTTCAGGATTCTCCAAATCTCATCAACATTCCCATATAGGGGTACAAAAAGGTAAAAAAATTACCATTTTACCCTTACACCCTTAAAATACATCATTTTTCCCAAAATCAAACTTTTGAAAACACCCTAGAGACTCGATATAAGTTAGAAACTCAGCTAGTTAGTGGCCATACCCTCATAAGCCCTAAATATTCCCAAGAAAAACCCTAAAGGACACAATGCCCCTCAATTTCCCCAATATGTCTCCAAAGCATAGTAAATGCACCTATATCAGCCATGGCCACTCGGTGAGCCCTCGGGGACTTTTTGAAAGTCCAAATCCATCAAGGTCAGGCTCATTTTCTTCCTTTTTTTGAGATCTTCGATAAATGCCCAATGGAGAAACCCTTCATCAAACCCTACACTACTTATCAGCTCAATTCTTCATCAACCCAGGGCATGTTTCTCAATCAGGTGACCCCAGTTTAAAAATCTTTCAAAAATTTACCAAGGATTAGATTCTATGCCTGTCAGGACCTAGGACACTACAAGTCTAAAGCCTAAGCAACCATGATTGCAAACACTCTCCATTCAAACCCAGAAAAAATCAATCACAAGTCTAAGCGGTGTTTATCTTGAGACAATTCAGGGCTTGAAGCATAACTTTCAGCTCAGGTATCTGATTCATACACAATCAGAGCCTATGGCTCACAAATCTCAAGGGCTATCTTTCATATGAACATTTCAAAAATCAATTTTTCCTTCTTGCACTTCTTTCATTGGTACGAGCAACATTCTGGGTCCATTTTGATTCACTTGCCCATATCCGATTCTGATTTCATCAGCTTCGTTGCGACCAGGATGTCTGAGAGATGAGAAAAACTTATAAACTTTGAAAATTCAGGAGCTATAGAACCCAACAAAATAGACACAGACAGTGAAGGAAAAAAATCCAAAAAAATCAATAATTACTTTTTTTCAAAAATTACCTGTATTACTTAAAATACCCCTGAAACAATTTTAAAACCCTACACCCCTCATTTAAAATATTCCAAATGATGGGTGGACATCTAAGGACCACCTCTCCTAGCCTTACACCCCTCCCCATGGGTCCTACATGCTCCCCTATTATCTATCACCACATGACATATGGCATGAGGGTCCACCACATTCACCCTCATCCACACACTCATCTCCACCTCCATGGAAACCTCTAGAATGGGACACCTCACTCCTCTCCTCCACACACTCCCCACCTCCTCACCATAAGCTGCCACCTCCAACAACCCTTCTAGAAAGCCCACCTCACTTCTCTTCTCATCCACATTCTCCCACCTCTTCTCCTTCACCAACTACCTCACTCCTTTCACACCCTTCCATCCTTATCCATCCCAGCCCACCTCCCTTAGCTCCCTACTATAAAAATCCCCCTAGGTCATGATTAGGGGAGGCCAAAAAAAGAAAAGCCAAAAAAAAAGAGAAGAGAGAAAAGAAAGGAAAGAAAGAAAAGAGAGAAAAAATAAGAGAAAGAGGAAAAAGAAGAAAAGGAAAGAAAGAAGAAGGAGGAGCCAACCCACAATCCTGTAGACCCCCTCTCCCTCCTCTTTTAAATCTTAAGAACTCCATTTTCATGTTGTAATAGACCCACCTCCTCTGACCTATTGAGTGAGACATGGGGGAGACAACTTGTCTCTCCAATTTTTCTATTTTTTTATGTTATCTGTTAAAGTAGACACCTTTTTTTCTATTTTTTTGTAGTCAAGGGTGGTCAGTGACTAACATCAGATATCACTAACCCCTATGCCTCCTCTTATGTCCAAGATGAGCCTTAGAAAATGGGGAGGGATTCCAAGAATGGACCTTACTTCACCCCTTAAAATAGTGTGCTCAAACACTGTTTTACAAGACCAACCCCCATGCATGATTTTTTTTACCTCATCTAAAAAAGGATTTCGGTGGAAACCCTTAATCCATTGTTTAGATAACTGTTTTAACAATGTAATTAAATTATTTTAGGATCATTTTTCAATTCTAGCTATTTTTAATGCATTTTTTTATTTAAGGATTAGCATGCTGTCTAAAGTTTAAACTATGATAATTGTCCATATTGTTTGAACTATAACTCCATGTGTAAAATGAATCTTGGCCTAAAATTTTAGCTGAAGACTCCCAAATGATCCCTTGGTCTCCCTATAAAATTTGGGATCCACCTGATCTCTGGATTCCAAGATATGGGTCCCCCAACCCAGATTTTGCTAAAAAACCTGTGTTGTATGCATAGTATTTTACACTTTAGAAAATTCCAAAGGTGGGTCCTACCCATCCTCAAAAGGCTAAGAATTTTTGTACACCCTCCTAGGGACGTTATTAACCTCCCCCAAAAGGACCAGGGTTAGAAGACCCCAAAAAACTACCCAAAATCCCAAAAAATAGGTTGCTGGTTTCTGACTTAGAACCAGTATGCCTGAACTCCAACTACCATGAAGTTCAGGTGTACTTAAATTCAAGCGTATATCTATTTCAGGCATACCATAAAATTATGCTCATTATACCTTATTGAAAAAACTCTCTCTTAGCTTTTTAAAGAGACCGACCAAGCTCAATTTTGAGTTGTATGGAGAGAAATATATACGTTTAAGTATAGACTATCTAGCATACGCCTGAATTCCAACTAAGTTAGAGTTCAGGCGTACTTAAATATCAAACGTATATCTATTTTAAGCATACTATGAAATTATGCTTATTATACCTTGTTGGAAATATTTCTCTCTTAACTTTCCAAAGAGGCCAACCATGCTTAATTTTGAGTTATGTGGAGAGAGATATGTCCATTTGAGTGCGGACTATCCAGCATACACTTGAATTTTAACTAGATTAAAGTTCAGGCGTACAACCTATTTCAGGTGTATTGCCTATTTCAGGCACACACCTTGAGATCAGGCATATGTCTATTTCAGGAGTGTAACCTACCCTTCTGCCCCTGTGGGCCCCATGGTATGAAAAGACCCACAGACCCCTAGAAACCCTTAATGAAAGACTTCCAGACCCCTGATTTTATTGAAAAGACCAAGTGAGGTCCATCTAGGACAGTATGCCTGAACTCTCACTCTGTGGGAGATCAGGCGTGCCAGAGATCAGGTGTATGCTTAGGAGATTAGGTGTACTGACAAAAAAACCTCCCAAAACCCTTGTCTAGCCTTGTACATAGACCAAGCCTAGAACCCAACATCTAGATATCTAAACACCTGAATTTTACCTAAGAGACAAAGTTGGCATTGTGGCTGCAATGTTAGTGCGATCTAGCTGAGTAACCCGCCCCAATCATTGTCTTTCAATCCTTTCCAACTTCTTTAAAGTCACTACCTTACTTTAGGGTCATGTTGTACTGGTTCACGACCTAAAGACCCTAGGACTTAACCATAGCCCAATTAGGCCCATAAAACACTTAAATTGGTATAACATAGTGTTGACCCCCTTTCACTAACATATTTCAATAGTGGGGAGTACTTTGTAAGTATATACAAACCCTAAAATAAACCAACCCTGAATTAGTCTCACAATTGAACATACCTAACTACCAAGACTTACAAATATTAGAACTACATGCACTCTGATCTCGACAAAACCATAGGAACACAAAACCATACAAAATCGGGTATATAGGCAGCTAGAGATTACGTCTCAAGTGCGACTGCAGTGATCACATCACAGGGGTGGTCCAGACCAATAAAATAAACACACATACATTGTCGTTTACTAGTATTTGGAAGTTGCTAGGTTAGAGGAACCACCCTAAAAAGGTGGGTAATTGGGGTGCCTAACACTTTCCCTAATTGCAACCAAATAGGTTACCTAAATCTCTGAAAACCAGACCAGTCTGAGAATCAACCCTAAAAAGGTGGATGCTTAGCCCGTATCCTCCCTTCCCCTGGAAAAGAGGTAAGCGTCCAACCCTGCATGTAAAAACCTGAGTTGGTAGTGACTCCAAACACCCCGAAGTGGGTTGGAGGACCTTTTCTGCGATGCCCATAGAATGACAACTCTGCTGGGGACTCACTGTTTAACATCTCAATATGCAATCTATAAGTGCCAAAAGCTTTCTTTATTTACTTGTATATCATTTTTCATAAATTGTTTCTTTATATAAGCATGTGTTCACATAGATCATAAAGCATATCATTAATTAGTAGGATATATTTGCATTTAAATAATATTTAAACTTGCATCTTAGGATAGAAAACATGTTTACATTAGATTTAGGATAGATTAAACTAGTTAATAGGACCAAGATTCACATTTAACAAATTGTTTACAAAAACATGTTTGATTTTCATATTCTTTTTATAATGAGTACATAAGATACGACACATCATTCATATTGCATAAACATCATAAGCCCTTATCTAGGTTCATTACCCACCAATGGATCGACATTGGCAAACATTTAGGACAAGGGACAACACTCGAACCGTGGCTGCTACATCAGTGTGGTAGGGTTGAGTAATCCAACCCAGTCACTATTCCCAAGATCCAAGCAATCGGGGAGGTATTTAGACTGGGAAGCCTTTTTAGAATCTCTCTAATTAAAAAAATTCTCATGTATATCATTCATTTTAGAGTTTGCATAGGGTATACTTGAATAGTTTAGAGGGCTAGAAGTAGGAACTTGTTTGTCATCTTTTTTTTGTGTATTTGCATGCTTAAAGTAAAATTAATTTATCTTAGGACAAAAAACATGCTCACATTAGATTTAGGATAAATTGAATTAATTAGTAGGACCAAGATCCACATTTAACAACTTAATTGCATAAACATGTTTGATTTTATTTATTATATTGTTCATTAATGAATCCATAAGATACAACACATCATTCATATTGCATAAACATCATAAGCCCCTTATTAGGTTCATTACCCACTAATGGACCGACATTGGCAAACATTTAGGACAGGAAACAACGCTTGAACTGTGGCTACTACGTCAGTGCAATAGGGCTTAGTAACCCAACCCAGTCATTATTCCTAAGATCCAAGCAATCGGGGAGGTGTTTAGATTGGAAAGCCTTTTTAGAATCTCTATAATTGAAAAATTCTCATGCATATCATTCATTTTAGAGTTTTCTTAAGGTATACTTGAATAAATTGAAGGGCTCGAAGTAGGAGCTTGTTTGCTAACTTTTTTTTTATGTGTTTGCATGCTTAAATTAAAAATAATTCATTTTTAGTCCTAATAGTTAGTTGAGCCCCTAGGGGCCCAATCAACAATTAAGACTCGACAATTAACTATTATGGCACAATTAACTATTTGGTCAGTCATGTCGTACTTTCACTAACAAAGTCAATGATTCATGCCTAGTTTTTTTCATATACATATATATACGGTTAATTATTTTATTTCACAATTCCCGTATCCTATTTATTTTCAAATATACCTCACATTCTTTTCATATTAATTCATGTGTCCCAATTTAATCACTCCCCATTAATCCTGATCAAATCATTTTTCATTTTTCTACATAAAATCATACCTCTCAAATCATTCAAAATCCTCTTCAAATCTCCCACAATCTATATACTTTTGAGTTATTCTACATCTCATTCAGATTACCTAATGATTCATATTTCCCAAAGTCAAGCTAATTGCTTCTCATTAATCAAACTATTATAAAAACAAAAAAATTGCAAAAACACCTCTCTAAAAAATCATCATATTTTACAGTCACATTTTCATATAAATCATCTATAATCAAATTAACAACCTCCATTAACAAAATTATTTTGTACATAGAAAAGAAAAGTCAAAACTTAAAAACCATTCATCTATATTAAAACACATTTTGAACTATCTACAATCTACTTATTTCCAAGTTATCTTTCATAAATACAAACCATGTGTCTATAAAATTTTCCAACTTTTGGTCCACATATTTCTCAAAATAAATCAAACCATTTGTCTATATTTAACCCTTTAAACACATTATAAAAAAACTTTATATTTTAAAATTATTTTTATAAATATAAACATAGGTAAAATAAATATAAAGCATAAAATTAGATCTCTCAAATTATTCAAAACATTTTTATCTATCATTTTATTCATACTTCCTAAAATTAAACAATCTTGTACATAAGATAAATAAATCAAAACATAAAAACTTAAAATTTTCATTTCAAATCCATTTTTTACCTCATTTTTGTATCTTCATAATGTAAACCATGTAAGGTTAAAACTAATCAACCTATGTTATATAAAAAAAACTCTTAAATCATTTTGTGTCCTAATCATTCATTCGGTTAAATCAATAAAATGATTCATTTCCAATTATTTTCATATCCTACAAATCCTCAATTCATTCATTCAGTAAACTACTTAATTAAATCATTCTATAAAATCATTCATCTTAAAATCTCATATTCAATAAACTCTCAAATCATTTAATGTCCCATTCATTTTAGTCATATAAATCATCTATAATGAAATTAATCACCTTCATTAATAAAAACCATTTCGTACATACGAAGAATAAATCAAAGCTTAAATAATATTTTATAAACCTTTCATCTATATCTAACTTTAAAACATTTTTTTAATTATCTACAATTTACCTATTTTAAGTTATCCTTCATAAATACAAACCATGTGTTTATAAAATTTTCAAACTTTATACCCACATATTCCTCAAAATAAATCAAATCACTCATTTATATTTAACCATTTAAAAATTATCCATTTTCAAATTATTTTTGTCTAATTTTCTTTTATATAAATAGAAACATAAGTAAAATAAATCTAAACATAAAATTAGATCCCTCAAATTATTCAAAATATTTTTATGTATCAAACTAGCTTGTACATAAGATAAATAAATCAAAGCATAAAATAATATATTCCAAGTTATTTCTTTTAAAACTTTCATTTCAAATCCATTTCCCACCTCATTTTTGATATCTTTATAATATATGTAAACCATGCAAAATCAAAACTAATAAGTTATAATCAACCCATGTTGTATAATAGCTGAATCAAA
>JAOXJP010228512.1:0-11113 GCA_025762735.1 Platanus orientalis | reverse complement strand
CACGATACTTAAGCAGATGGAAATGCCCAACAAGGTATCTACTACCATTAAGTGGAAGAATATTTAGTTTAAAAAATACATGATTTGATTGGACAAGAAAATTTGCTACCAATGGTTCTTGATAAAATGTTTATCAAATGTTTTTAAAATTATATTATAATAAATATATTTAATTTTGAAAAAGATTTTATCAAAGAAATGTTTTTATATGTCTAATTGATTCATTAAGTTACTAATGATAATGTACTAATGACCAAAGGGGTTAGACGGTGATTATTTTATCACACTGAGGATCATTAAAGAACATAATGTAGTGGAATGACATATTTGTGAAATATCTATATGGAAGGGCCTCATTATTAATTTCTTATCTTCGAGAGGTCAGTTGCAATAAGTAACAAGGATTATTGCACTTAGTGGTGTGCCAGTTTGCAATTAATAAAAGATACAATGTCTTAATGTAGTTTGACTTAATTGAGGATACTAGGCCCATAACCTAAGGATAAGAATCCCATAAGGATCCTACACCCTCTAGAGTTACTTTGGGTAGGTGTGATTAAAATGACTTTTCTGAGGCTAGGATACTTACGAAAAGCTTTGGAGTAGGTGTTTATACTTTGGAGACCAGGTTGGATCATGATCATGTGTTCGGTTCAGTCATTGAGGTATTCTTCTTAATATTTCTTGATTTAAATCTTTATATTTTATATGGTGATCATGAGAGAAATCATGTTCATGATCTATATTTTTTATGAAAATTACTCAAAAATTAAAGTATTTCAATGAATCAAAACAACAATTGGTATTAGAGTCCATATGCAATCTAGGATTTAACTTTTATTTTTTTTAGTGTTTACTTCTCTTTTAATTTATGGTAGCAACCATTAAAACACATGAAAATTTTCTACAAATAAAATTTTAATGGTGGTTTATTAGGAAATTTTTAAAAAAGTTGCCTAAAGCGAATCTTGGGTAGGTGTGATTAAAATGACAATAATGGGCTTAATTCAAACTTGATTTTAGCGTGGTTTGTTTTGTTTGAATTATATGGATGAATGAATTATTTTTAGAATCATAAAATATTTATTTTTGATGATTGAATGGTCGTGCTATACTCATCTTTTTTTTTTCTCTCTCTTTTTTGTTTCTCCTCTTTCTTTTATATCATATATACTCTCCTCAAGCATTTTCAAATGATGGATTTGTTTTTTGAGGTTTCTTTTTTATATGTAATATTTTAGAATATGTTAGAATAGTTTTATTCTATAAACATGGAGAACATTAGAGGAAGAATACAAAGAAAGAAGAAGAAGGAGATTTAGAGTTGTATGACACAATCCGAAAACGGCCTAGGAGGAAGAAATTTTCTTTGTATTAATGCTTAATTGATTCCAATGAGTTTCCATGGAATTTTTTATAATTTCATTTTAATTTTAAATATTTTTTGAGCACTTCAAGAGGATAGGTTGTGCTCCCCCATGCAACCCTAAAAAGGAGTTCAAGTTGGACTAGGAATTGGATGTTTATCCCTTGTATTCGATTCCAACATGGAATAAAACTCCCAATATAACTTCGAAAGCTTTTGGGGGTGTTATGGATAAAGTTAGAAGCCCATAATTGTCATGGATATGGATTTCAACTCCTAGTTTGAATTGAAAACTTAATGTTGCAACTACAAGTGATATTCAAAATTTTGCTCCAAATTAATTATTTGGTAATTAATTTTTATATATTAGTTCTTCAAAATACTAATAAAAGTTAGATATAAAATTTAGAAAAAGTTGGATTCTGTTTAGAATTAGATTTCCCTCTGTAGCATTTTGTCAAACAGTTGGCATGCGAATAAAAAACAAGTGTCTAGGGGATTCCAAATTTTTATATTTTTTTTAAATTTCAATCCTAATTTAAAAAGGACACATACAAAATTGGGGATCAAAAGGATTCCAAACACAAGTAAAAAAAACTCATCAAACACATGGCATGCAAGTGGAATAGGGCATCCTGTGCATGCGGTGCCCACGTGGCACGCAGGTGCACAGTGCATGGCATACTATTGCTACCAACTCTTTTCAAGCTCCCATGTAGTGCTCATCCATATCACACCAATGCATACAACAATGAATGGAAAGGTAACAATTGTGTTCATTACATGAAATAGATTACAGTCCTAGTGCTAACAAGGATCACCAAGAATAGTGCGTAGCAACTCTAAGCCACAACCGCTGAGAGGTCAATTCTCCAAGCCTACACTCCTTGAAAACATGTCATTCCCTCTTAAAGTGTACACTAAGCTCTTTGTAGATTGTCAGAAGGGAACATCAATCCCCATAAAAATAATCATACTGATATTCACGAAACTGCTACTAGACTTTAAATATTTACATTTGGCACCACTCGGCCAACACGACAAAGGCCACACGGGACCATGACAAGGACCATAACATAAAAAATACTTAAAAATGGGCCATGCAGGGTCGAACCTAAGTACATTTTATCCAAAAAGACGAGCCATGAGTCATGCGAACAACGTTGGACAGCATGGGTGTGGCATTCTCCCCCACCCATTAAGTTGACACCCTCATCAACTTATCTTCTCTTCAATCTACTTCATGAAGGTGAGTAAGGTGTTAGCTAGTTCCCAGCTGGCTTTTGCATCAAGAAACCCTTCTATTTCACTAAGTATTCATACTGCCTTGGCTTGCTTGGAAGGGCTTGAAAATGGCATTTAGTTACAATGCGCTCGACTTCTCAACAAGGAGCAATGTTGTGATAAGTTATCAGTCTAATGTTCCTTCTTGGATGTCAGCTTCCTTTGAGTCATGAAATGAGTTAACAACATTGTCAATTTTAGTAACAAATTTAGAATCAAGTAGATAATATCTCCACACACATAGGTAGTGTACAAAGGCTAACAACTCTTTCTCTTAAGCTGTATACCATCTCTTTGTCTCTGAGAGCTTAAGACTCTCAAATGCCACTAATTGGTCTTCTTACACCAACACTAAGGGAGAAGTCATATGCATCAATCTACACTTCAAACAGCTTAGACAAGTCTAAAAGAACTAAGATGGGGTTAGCTGCCTCGAAAAGTTTTAGTCCTTTAAAAGCTTGGTGGCACTTTGTCAACTTATCCATAGTCTTTCTTTCTTCAACAAGTTAGTCAGTGAAGTAGCCTTCCCTGAGTACCTCTAAATAAATCTACGATAGTAATTAATGAGTCTTAGGAAGGACCACATCTCACTAACATTGGTCGGTGTTTCCAATATTGGATCTGACCTTGTCCATCTTTACCTATCCCTTACCAACGACGAGGCCTAGGAATTCAATGCTCTCTTGGGAAAATGAACATTTCTCTTTCTTCAAGTACAGGTGGTTCTTCTACAGCAGCTGGAAGATTGTATGTAGATATGCCACATGGTTCTCCGACATCGGATTGTAGACCACGATGCCATCTGACTACACCACAACAAACTTGTCAAGGTAGTCATGAAAGATGTCACTCATTAGTGTACAAAAGGTTTATGGAGTGTTCGTCAATTTGAAGAGCATGACCAAGAACTTAACTGTGCCATATCTCGTGACATAAGTAGTCTTCAGCTTATCACCTTCTGCAACGTGAACTTGATAGTACCCTGATCTTAGGTCCAATTTAGAAAAGTATTTATCTCCTCCAAGATGGTCAAATAGATCTCTTATCAAGGTGATGTGGTAGGTGTTTCATACGGTTACCTTGGTAAGGGCTCTATAGTCCATATAAAACCAAAGGCTTCCATTGTGCTTCTTCTGAAATAGTACATGGGTACCATATAGTGCTTTTAAGGGTTGCATGAACCCAGACTTAACCAACCCATCTAGTTGCTTTTGGAGTTCTGCCAACTTCTGAATGGCCATTCTGTAAGGACCTTTAGTAGGTTGATTGGCCCTAGGGATCAGCTCAATATGATGGTTAATGGCTCGTTGTTGAGAGAGACATTTAGGTAGTTCATTAGGCATCATGCATTTGAACTCCTTTAGGACCTTGCACACTATCTCTAGCATAGGATCCTGGGTAGGTTCCTTGGATTGCACCTTTAGGGCTGCCAAATATGTGAGCTCCTCCCTTCTTAATCCCTTCTTGACCTGTAGGGCAGAGATCATCTTTTCTCTATTTCCATTGGAAATAGTAGTATCATGCATGGAGTCTCTCCAAACATGCAGAGTGATTCCAAATACGGCATTGGCACTGCCTTATTATCTTAAAGGAACTTGATCCCTAAGATCACCTAAAATTTGTACATCAGAATGGCCATTAAATTGATCCTCCCTATCCATGTCCCTAATTTTGCAGGGATGGACTTGGTTGTGCCTAGCATAGTTCAGGTAATTGAGTTCATAGCCTTGATGCAGTTTGATTCCTTCCCTAACTTCAAGTATAGACACATCACCTTTGACTCAGCAACAAAATTGTGGGTGACACCTATGTTGATCATAGTGTGGGTGGCCTTGTCATTGATATTTAGATCCACAAACATGAGTCTTCTAGGTGGAGTCTTCTTTCCGAGCACTTGGCCCATCAATGCGTATAGAAATTTGAGGGCCCCCATCCTAGGTTCCACTTCTCCCTCATCCTTGGATGCCTCATGTTGTGAGGGTGCCACTTATAGAGCATTGAGGACTTTCTTCTATGGGAAAGTGGCTACCCTATGTGGCCCTTCACAAAGGAAGCACTGAATGGTGCTCTAGATCATTGCCAAAGATGTGGAGGCCTTTAATGATAAGTCATTTTTCGAACGAAACTTCCTATCACTATTTCACTTGCTTTATTGCTCTTGGCTTGCTTGCTGCCATTTGAGGAAGTTACTTTCTTTTGTTAGGGCAT
Source organism: Platanus orientalis (assembly GCA_025762735.1). Taxonomy (NCBI): domain Eukaryota; kingdom Viridiplantae; phylum Streptophyta; class Magnoliopsida; order Proteales; family Platanaceae; genus Platanus; species Platanus orientalis. The sequence goes on along the minus strand of JAOXJP010228512.1, from coordinate 6,255 downwards.
TGGTGGAGTACTAGTTCAAGTGCTCAACTGTAACCTATGCGAAGGCCAAGTCTTGCATATGTTAACACTGCAGTTCCACTTGTGTAATCACTTCAAAATTAAGGCCTTATTTATGGGTGTATTTTGATCACTACTCATGAATGCTTACACAATTAGTATAATTTTTTCGCATTTACCTTAACCTATAGGGTCACTAAGACCTTAACCTTAAATCTTAATCATAACATACACAGCGGAATAAGAATAAATCATTAACATTACATGTGTATTGGAAATAAATCTCATCCATCATCAATAGAACATAAACCTCTATCAAATAGGCATAATCCAACTATGTCCTCCATAAATGTATTATAAAACATCAACTCATGATTCTAAGGGTTAATGCAACCCAATATGCAAGGTCGATTATGAAATGTAAAGGTTGTATTAATGCTGAAATAAAGACTAAGGATGTCATCCGCTGGTTTGCCCTCCTCCAAACACCAAGTGTTTTAACTATATGCACATGTACTCTATGATTCACTTGAAAAATGGCATGGAAGGATGAATTCCATGGCTTATAAGTAGGTATGACCCATAACAGAACTGGATGAGTAGGGCACAAATATTTTAATATAAAATACTTATCGCGTGTATATAGATTTCAACATGTAGGCATAAGCAAGTGTATATTCATTAACTACAATGCATCACAAGATCTATGAAACTTATCATCATATAAGATCTATACATGGCAATATGCATGGTTCTATTAATCCTAAAGTATTCTTCTAATACATTTACATGGAAATATACATGATTCTCCTAATCTAAAGCATTCTTCTAATATATTTTATGAAATTATACATAGTAATATGTGAATAAAATCACATGGAAAGGATTACCTAATCTATCCATAGTAAGGATACTTAGTGTGTATCCTAATAAGTATTTCCATTCATTTCTCATATAGAACCTATACCTTCTCACATGAATATGCATATACAAATCATTTCAAGATAGACATGCAATATATTTAAGCGATTAACATTTATAGAAATACATTTGCATAATGAGACATATGAAATTTAACTTCTATATTCGACAAGTCTATCATTACCTTAGTGTTTATCAATTACATTGTTACTTTCATGACACTTACCATATTACTCATTCAATATTGTTCATTTTTTTTCTTTACTAGACATCATCTTTTACATTTCTAATTTACTTGGGTCATTCAATACTTGTCATATATCACATGTTTTTTACATAATCTACTAGTTACAATAATTAAGTTACTCATTCCTTAGTTCTTCTATTCTTTATTTGTTACTTATCATAGTTTATTATCTACCATCATGTTTCACCAATAACTTATTAACTTTCATTGTGTTATCTTCACATTTATTTATCACTTCTAATATTCACACCATTGAATTGTACCCTAATGGGAGGGTCATAAGATACAAATTACTACTTTCTTACATAGCTTAGGAACTTCTATCTTCTTTTGAAGCTTATATCTTTTCATTCTTTTCTTGGCATTTCATTCACTTACTTGTTTTAAAGACTTATATTTTCAATAGTAACTTATATAGTTTCATTTCCTTTCATGATACATTCTTTTCTTACATAAATTATGAACTTTTCTTTACCTATGAAACTTAAATGTTTCCATTCCTTAGCTTATCATTTTCTTTACTACCTTATGTTCCTTAATTTACTTCTTGACACTTTCTTTCCTTACATAGTTTAAGAATTCTCTCTCTTACTTTTGAAGCTTATATACTTCCATTTTCATTCTTTACATAACTTATAATATTCTCTTTATTCTTGATGTTTTTGTGCTTCCATTTATTGTTTTTACATTTTTTTTCTTTACATGGCTTCTAAACTTTTCTTTATTTTCTTGGCATTCTTCCTTTCTTATATTCTCATATACTTTTTAGTTATTGTGCTTTTTCATTCTTTCATGTAACATTTATTTTATTTCTTTTTATTTTCTTTTCATGAGTAAATCTCATTGTTTCTTTCACATTCATTCCATTTTTCGGCTTATGCATTTTTGTTATTTTATTTTGTTTTTTGTACCATTGTTTAACCCTCATTGTTAGGATCTTATATATCACTAAATGCTTGCATACTGTCCTATGTGTGAGGCTCACAAGCTCTTGCATACTGTCCTACTGTCCTATGAGTAGTGCCTACATACTGTCTTACCAGTGGAACTCAGAAGTGCTCACATACTGACATACAAGTGGGTTACACAGGTGATCGCATACTATCCTACAAGTGGGACTTATAAGTGCTCACATACTATCCTATGAGTGGGACTCACAAGTTCTCGCATACTGCCTTGCAAGTGGGGCACACAACTACTTGCATACTATCTTACGAGTGGAACTCACAAATGCTCATATTGTGCTATATGTGTGGGGCAGACAAGTGCTCTCATACTATCCTACAAGTGCAACTCACAATTGTTCCTATACTACCCTACCAGTACCCAATGAGTATGACTCATTGATTAATTCCCAATGATAGGATTTTTACATTTTATCATTATATAATTGATTAACTCCCAATGATATGATCTTTACACTTTATCAATATATCATTGATTAACTCCCAATGACAGGATCTTTTAAGTCTTTTATTTTATCATTCCATATTATGGGAATGATTCAACTTTAGTTTTGAGTTTTACAATTTCTCATGAGTTATTGTTTTTCTTTCTTATACTTTCTAGTATTTTTCTTTGTAAGAGTATTTCTTATTTCTTTCACGTACTTTCACTTCCATTTCCTTTCTACTTTTTTAGTTTCTTCTTTTACTTTCACTTATATGCCATCGTTTAACCCCCAATGGTAGAATCTTTCATGTTTTTCCACTTTCTTCTTTCTTGGTTTATACATTTTCATTCTTTTACTTCTCCAGTTCATTATTATTTCATTCACTCTTAGTTCACATCCATCTTATTCTATCGTATCATTATGTGGTATAATCTTTAATTAAGATGAAAAAGACATATATCGCTACATGATGCATCCACTAACATAGTAATAGAGAAGCATTCCATTATAAGATACATTCCATATTATCATCTAAAAGACATATAACATTATAATATACACTTATTAGCATGATTAGAGACATACAACATCAACAAAGCATTCTTTAACTTAATCAATAAGAAATCATGGATGTGGACATTGGCGAGTGCACGTACACTTCAGCTTGTCACTTCGGGTGGCCAGCACCTCCCCTTGGGAGAGGGCTTGGGCTTTTGTTTGGAGTCGCCACCAACTCGGGGTTAACTGACTGAGTTGGAGGTCGGACCTCCTTTTCCCAAACTAGACTCGGAAGTCTAGGGTTTAACTCCTAGTAGTAGTTCGAGTTCCTGAGATTAGCATTTGGGAAATGTGTTAGGCACCCCAAATACCCGCCCTTTTAGGACAGCTTCTACCATTCATAAAAGTTTCAAGTTTATGTTCATAATCATGCTTTGTTAATTGTGAACTTAAATGTTTAATCCTTTTTTAATGTGAGTTGGAGGTTTACTGGATTTTTCTCAGGCCTAACGCCTATTTTAGCTCTCAACACCTGTTTTTCTAATGCCTAATTTTTAATTCCGGGTGAAAATAGGCGTTGGCTTATAAACAGTCCATAAACTATTCCTAATCTTGATCTTTTCTACCTATAGGAGACCCCTCAAGGTTTTGGTCTTTTAGGGGGTGATTGACCCCTTTAAATAGCTTACTGTTTGCCCTTTTAGGGTTTGGAATCAATCCTAGGAAAAGAGGGAGAAAAGAAGAAAGGTTTATTTTTTTGAGTTACAGGCCTAACGTCTGTTTTCCATCTCAACACCTATTTTTTCATATGCATGAAGTTTATTCAGGGTGAAAATAGGCTTCGGGAAATCTGATTCAGTAGGCATTTTGGTGCCATTGTTTGAGGTGTTTGGGTGGGTCCCAACACTGTGGGATCTTGAGTTAGGGAAAGAGGAAGTCTTCTAGGGTTACACTGTGCAAACCTAGGTGTCTTGGGCATAAGCCATGTGGAGATATGATCTCTCAAAGTGGGTGACTCAATCATCTATCGTAAGCCTAATGCCTATTTTTTAGTCTAACACCTGTTTGTTCAATGCCTGGATTTTAATTTAAGTAAAAAAACAGGCGTTAGGTATAAAATCAGCATCCAACTTGGGTTTTTGGGCCTCCTTAGTAGGGCTCAGAGGGGGGAGTTTCTCCTAAGTCTTATGATTAACTCAGGGCTTCCTAGGGTGGGTCCCATATCTCAATGCCTGAATTCATCCCTGATGCCTATTTTCTCAATGCCTATTTTCTAATTCACTAGAACCAGGCATTAGTTACTGAGAGAAAATCCAGCAACTGGATTTCTCAATTTTAGAGCTTTTAGGGTTTCGCAAAAATCCTAAAATTAAACATGCTTATGATAGATATACAGAGGAATAACATATAAAAAATTGGGCTCAAAATCATGTATGTATTATTCAAAATAAAATTCAAAAATATTCCCCTAAGTTAGGTCTCAAAAGACCTAGTTTTTGAGGTCTGTTTGGGGGGCCATTTCGAAGCCTTCCACGATTCAAAAAATTACAAAATTAAATACGAACACTCTATATATGTCTATTACATGGTAAAAATTTGGCTCAAGAGGCCTTATACAAAATTCAAATGAAATTCAACACTAAAATAGGTTAAAATAAGAGCAGGATAGAGACTGCTGAGCCTCTATCTTGTACCCGATTTAGAGCAGTGTTGTACCATAAATTGGATAGCATAATAGTTGTTAGATGATCATAATAAAGGGGTAGAACATGAATTTTACCAGGGTTAGGTTTCCCTTGCCAAGGGCTGGGGGTGAGCTACACTTTTTCTCTTTTTCTTCCTCTTCTTCTCTTTTGATTTTGGGCTTGTAGTTGCCAACCCTGTTCACCACGAATTTGGGGCTATTTATAGTCTCAAATCAGTGGAATAATGATTGGATTTAGGATAGGGATGCTTAGGATGGAGGGTGAGGATCATCCCTATCCTAAATGGGGTGTAGGGCTAGGATGAGTTTAGGGTGTGTGGTTGGGATTAATTTGGGAGGAGAGACATGGATGGGTGAGATGGCAAGTTCAAGGGCTAGATTAGGATTGGGCTAATCTAATGGATGGTTGGATGGTGGGTGTGCTAATGAGGGTGGATAGGGGAAGTAATGGAGGTGCCATGGAAGATGCCATTAGGCAAATTTCTATTGGTTGCACACCTAAAGGGGAAGATGAGGATGCTTGTGGGGGGTTCTAAGGGGCTCACTAGGGATTTTAAATTCAAGGGGGGATCTAAGAGTGGTGAGTGAGAGAGGGAATTCAAGGATTCTAATCCAAGGGGAATGAATGATTAGCTAAAGATGAGAATGAATTAAATGCAAAATATCTCACTTTAGCTAATCTTTGCATAATATCTTAATTTTTGATTTTTTAGAACCTTATCACTGTCGTCACTTTGTGTGAGCTCCCGAGCTCGGAAGTCGGCCCAGTCAGTATCAATTTTAGAAGTCATAGATGCTTCGATCGTCCTGGTTCAGTTAGAACCAAATTACGAAAAGGGTAAGGGGTTAAATCAAGTTTTTTTTACAAAAAAAACTCTCAGATGTAGATTAGAAGGGAAAGATGGTTAAATTGATCTGAGGGTGGTCTAGGGATAGATGCTCCTAGATCCAAGTGATTCACAGCTTTTGACTATGTGAGATTTTGGTACCCGAGCAGGAAATTAGGTTAAAAGCCATTTTTATACAGTTTAACAAAATTATACAGGGGATGCTGCTGATACTTCTATAAAATGATGCCTTGGGCCATATTTGGGGGATTTGAAGTCTAAGGAGTCTTGAAGCCATAGAAACTAATAGATTGGCTACTAGATTCCAAGGCAATTGCCAAGAGCTTTTCGAAGCAGAGTGGCTTAAACGAATCAGGTTTCTGTAGCCACTTAAAGCTAAATGAAATTGAATGTCTAGACATTCCCTAAACCCAGGGTTGGTGAAATATTTTATCGAAGATAAGGGTGAGACTGAGAAAATGGCTCTAACTGTGCTGCATTCTGAGTTTGGGAGAACTTTTAAGGGCATTCCGAGTGTCAAATACAGATGAAATGCATTTTTTTTAGCTTAGGCATAAATGACTGCTTGGGTCATGGATTTTCTATAATTTAGCATGAATTTGATAGTCTCACAACTCTGAATTTACTGTGGTGTGGCCACTAACTA
>JAOXJP010228511.1:0-11113 GCA_025762735.1 Platanus orientalis | reverse complement strand
CCCCCCCCCCCCCCGCAATCTTCACTATTGAGTAATGACCTTATCTCTGATTCTTCTTCTTGTCCGAAATTGAAGGGTTATTTATTTTATTTTTGATAGATAACAAAGATTCTACAAAAGTAGGGAAAGATAGTACAGAGAAAAAGGAAATAGGCATCCCACCTATTCGAAGAGAAAATGTATGATGACAAAAAATAAACTCTATCTGGATTGCATGTCCCAGAGAACATTGGGTTTCTCCCCAGCCCACTCTTGGACAACTCATCTGGTGCTTAAATTTTTCTCTCTAGGTATGTATCCATTAGAATGAGATGTTCATAGAAATTGGCTACAGAGCTCGCCACTTTAATGAAATGGGCAAGACTCCTTGATTCTTGAGGTCACCAATACTCCTTTCTCCAATATGGATTCTTTCAACCCCAAAACCTGCACCTCTTTTATTTTTTTAGGGGGGAATGGAAGAGGGGCTGAACACCCAAAATGCGACCTCCTTCAACTCCAGTAAGGGATACTTCCCATATAGTTCATATCTGCCACAACTCAAGGGGCAAAATACATGGAGCACCCCCCACTACACACATCTAAATGTGAAACATGGCACACTTGGTCAACCACACTAGATTATTGGCCAGGTCAATCTTAGAGACTTACTAAACCAAATACTCATTTATAAAAATAACTTTTTTATATATAGATTTAATTCTTGTAAAACCTGTATTTCAAGTAGCTCATTACTTAAAATCAACTTTCTTGTGAAATTTCAAACCATTTACTTTTGAGCAGTGTCAGAATCCACTCACTAATAATCATTTTCACCGTCTTATGTGAGGATTATGGATGTCTTTTATGTTATTAAGGTCACCTTGTGGGTTCCCTGTTGTAGATGATCATCAACACAAAAGGTCATAAAGTGAATTATTGCATTTTCATCATAACCCATAAAATTGTGAGTAAGAACTCTAGGATCATGCCTTGACACTCTGTGAAAAACCATTTCTGCTTTATTCAATGCCCAAATGATGATATAACTTGAGGCAGATCATACTCATAAGTCATGGTTGACTAACATGCCTGCGATAATCAAAATATGCTAACGTATTCTAAGCAGGGATATACAAAAAGTAAAATCCAATGTCTATTGGTTTTCTCTCTTTCTGACATCCAGAAAAATAAACAATACATACTTTTCTTCACTCTCTCTCTCTTTCTCCTTTACTGTAATATTTGCTTAATATCATATGAGTAGATAAATCCCATATTCTCTCTGGTATTGAATATTATTTATATCTCATGAACTATGGCTCCTCAATGCAGAGACTTGAGCTTTAACAACTTGACTGGTGAAATTCCAACATCTTTCTTGAATCTAGCAAAAGTAGATTTTATGTAAGTGAACCTTATACTTAAATTTGCATCTAATAAACAGTGGTTATTGTCTTCCCTAACAATCAAATGATAATGTTGTCTTGCATTAGCTATCTAACGGGTAACATGCTTACGGGACCTATACCTCAGTGGATCCTCTCAAGAAACAAGATCGTGTATGTATATATCCATCTTTTTTGTTTTACACTCCCTACTGCATTTTACTCACCAGAAACACTTCGCTTATATTTTCAGTTGCTTCTATTGTGGTTAGTGGGATTCCTGTTTGACCCAATCATTTTATGGAGAACTGTTTATAGATATTTTGTGAGAACTTATATTGGTTTCCATTGAAGATCAAAGCACGGTCCACTTTAATTGAATGTGGAGACATTTCCTTTTCCCACTTTTATCTTTCTTACCTACATCTTCTGGTATTTTTAGCCATCCAAGGAATTGCGGTATCTTTTTTCCTGTAGTAGGAGGTTTAGGCGCAAAGGATTTCTTGCAAGTATAAAATCTGATGTTAGATTCATATTGGACTGATACTTATCAATTTTCAATTCCAGGTAGTACATAGATGATGAATCTTGGAGTATCAATAAAATTTCAATATCAGTCTGTTACTGCTGATATAACACCATTAACTTGTGATTTAAACCTTTTTCTTTCCTCATTGTCTCACTTTCCATTGCCAGCAAACCTTCTTATTGAGTTGCATCATTGTTTACAACAATTGGGATATCTAGGAAAAAAAAAATGAGAACGGGATGGTTTCGTCTATTGCGATCATGGTTCAAAATTTCGGATCCGCAGAATGGATTATCCATGTCCAAAACCGATCCGGATCATATCGGATCGGCGGATCGTTCGGTCCGAACCAGATCCAAAGTAAAAAAAATCTAAAAAAATTTCTAAAAATCCATAAAATTTTTATAATGCTTTTCATGAAAAGTTTGACTGAAAAAAACTTAATTTTAGATATGTTAGGTGCATCATACATTAATAAACATTGTTACGAACTTACGAACAGGTATATTTACAAAGATCACGATTAAACATTTCATAACCAAACATCCAGTATGATTATTTCTAGTGTAGAAAAACCAAACCATATGCAAATATAATAACATATAAATAATGATGAACATATTTGTAGGTATGTTAAGTGCATCATACATATATGAACAAGGTTACGAGGTTCATATAAATTCAAGATTGTAGTTTGTATAACCAAACATCCAATATTATTATATATGTCAATGCATAAAAACTGAACTATGTACAAAATCACATAAACAAAAATTAAAAAAAAAAATACATGATTCATTATTCTAGCCAATGAGTTTGTGAAGTTTAATCTAACCTTCTATTATAGGGGTGGCTAGCCCCCCACTATTAATATAGAGGGGTTTCAAGAGGGTTAGCAGGGGGGTTTCCCCCTTGGCGGGGGTGTGTTAGCCCCGTTAGAAAATTTTAGTGTTGCATGGAAAATATGTAATCTAGTGACTAGATTTATCATTCATTTTAAGGTCATGGGGTTTACCTCTTATATGTTATTTTATAACTTTTAGGAATATTTATTGAAAATTAGGGAAGGGTTTGTGCACTCTTGAAGAAAACAATTTTTTTTTCTTCAAATCGTCCGATCCCAGTAGGATCGCGATATATAGGCTAGGATCGGACCGGTCATGTCCGATCCCAATCCGGATTGGACGATCAGATCATCCAATTTTTAAAACCATGATTGCGATTACAGAAAAGCCCAAAATGTCAACCACTCTTTCAACTTCTATCCACATGGGAGAGATAAAATTCCACCTGTATAAGTTGATGGAATTCCAAATTGACCAAGCTTCCCAAGGGAATCTACATAGACTATTAATAGTATTGGAGTCATCTGCAATGTATAAGTGATGGATATTGTTGCTCATTGCCACTTTTATTTCAAGGTTCATGGTTCCATTTCAAGAAGAATAAAATGTTGTTGTAGAAAAACACTACTCAATGATCCGAATGCTCCATTTATCAATGTTTAATAGGTTTTTTATCATTTGATGGGGCAACTTATTCAGACCTTTTATGATGAATAGTGGAAAAAACCTCTATGAAGATTTGGTCAAACATCTGGGTTTTAAAAATCCTAGTGTTACTTCCATCCAAATTTAGTTAAGAGCTGCTTAATCCACTCTCCTGATTGTGTAAACTAAGGAGTTCTCTCCCCAAGTTGTGCATTATTGATCGGAAACACCAAAACATTGTTGAATCTACTTCCACTTGTAAGGTTGTCAATCAAGATACAGTCTCAAGTCCATGGCTCTATCTATTGACATTCCACACAAAACCATGAGGTCAAGTTTTTTCTAGCGTTAAAAAAAAAAAAAAAGAAGAAGAGAGAAACAAACATGAACTCTTTTGTTTCTTTTATTACAGAAGTAATGCAATTTTTGTGCATGTTCAACTAGATGAATGAAGTATTGTGCTCAGTGCCTCTTGCTCTTGGTTACCATGTTTATCAATGATCTTACATGATGATAACCATCTTTTTTACCTTTGCTTAAAAGAATTGCTTGACGAGATATGCCACACTCTGGTGCAGTATAAAATGGAGAAGCTCTCAAACCATAGGAGCCGCAAGGTAGCCCATGAATATCAATGGAGATTGTAGAGAAATTGAAGATGGAGATGGGAGAGAATGGTAGAGATCTAAAGAGAAGGAAAAAAAAAAAAAATAAAAAAAAAAAAAAAAAAAAAAAAAAAAAAGATAAATTCCTCAAGGAAGAAACTCCCAACTTCCTCCTAAGTAATCCCACTTAAGTCTAAGATAGAGGAATCTTAGAAACAATTCATGCCCAAAACGTGAGCAGAAAAGTGAGCCAAAATTCTGTTTTCTTCATTAATTTTAATTAAAATAAGAGTAGGCTCTTATATAGAAGAGTCCCTAGGGTTATAACCCTTCTTACAATCTCAACCACTAAAAAAAATCATCTAAAGGTCCAAAACAATTAGCTGGTCGTCCAACCTAGTAAAGGCCAAGAAAATCCTTGAAATGTGACTCCCCTTTATGCCCAAAAAAGAAAAGAATTCCCAACTTGTCCCCAAAGGCCCAATCTCATAAAAAACCTATTCTGACCCAAATTGAACCCAACAAAGGACACAAACCCAAGCCCAAATAACATGTAACATAACCTAATAAATAAATACCCATAATACCCCACAAGGGCCCACCCAAAACATGTGGGGTCCACACACCTACTTGAACCAAATGGGCAACACAATAGGCCTCCTCCTACGATAGTGAAGCCTATAAGGTTGTATAGGACTGATGTCCTCATCAACTCCCCGCATCTGAGAAGGCATCACCTCTCAAGATAAAGAACTCTTGTATCTCTTAAGTTGATCTAGGTCAATACTCTACAACTCGTCCTAGGTCAACCATGTACTGTCAATATCTGGGTGTCCCTTCCACTTGATAAGGTGCCTTTGAAAACCACCCTTTCTAATGGATACTGACTGCTTATCAAGGATATTCTCAATCTACTCACACCGTTATAGCAATGGTGATAGTGGAGGAACAGGCTGGATGTGCTGGGGTGTAGTATTAGATACATTTGCAAAGGAGTTTGCAAAAAGAGTATTGATGGCATGGTATGGTACTAGATCCTTAATATTAAAAGTAGAACTAATCCCAAAATCAACAGATAAAAATATATGCATTGGAACCAATTCTTTTCAAAATTTTAAATGGCCTAGAACTATGTGTATGTAGTTTCTTGACAACTCCAACCTGGAATTGCTCAGGCCTTAGTCTCACCATAACATAGTTGCCCTCCTGAAACTCTCGATGTACTCGATGAGAATTAGCTAACCGTTTATAGTTTTTATTGTTTAAAATAATTTTCTTACGAATCTCCTCATGCAATGAATGAATATGAGATGCAAATGCATATGCGGACTCAGAAGGCCTATATGTGGCTGACATGAGTGTAAGGTCAATAGGTGCCCTAGGTTTATAACCAGTGACAATCTCGAAGGGACTCAAACTTGTGGTCCTATTAATTGAACTATTATATGCAAACTTAGCCGACGACAAAATACTATCTCAAGTCCTAAAGTGCTCACCAACCAAACACCTAAGTAGGCTCACTAAACTCCTGTTCACTACTTCAATCTGACCATCCGTTTGTGGGTGGTAAGTAGTAGATAATTGAAGTTTTGTCCCAAGTATCTTCCAAAGTGTCTTCCAAAAATAACTAACAAATTTGATATCCCTGTCAGACACAATGGAAGTAGGTACGCCGTGAAGTCTAACAACCTCATCAAAAACCAATTTTGTAATTTTAGATGCATTTGAGGTTTTGGAGCATGGGATGGAGTGGACCATTTTAGAAAAAAGATTCACAACAACCAAAATAGAATCGTGCTGCCTAAGGGTCCTAGGTAAGTCTAGCACGAAGTCCATATTCACATCTCTCCATGGAGTGTAAGGAACTAGCAAAGGAGTATATAGTCCTGAATTATGCTTCCTCTGCTTTACCAGCTGACAAGTATGACACTGCTCTATAATCTTGGCCACATCCCTTTTGAGGCTTGGCCAATAGAATCGATCCTCCACAGGAACAATGGTCTTGTCCCGACCAAAGTGGCCAGACAACTTTCATGCATGTAACTCCCAAATAAGGAAGTCATGAACCGAAGTGCCAGGTATGCACAATCTCACACCTTTAAAGAGATAATCATCTTGCAAGATACAATCATGGACTGGTGTAGATGGATCACTCACTAAAGCGGTATATGTATCCTTAAAATCTGGACATGATTCATATGCGTCTTTTAGCCTTTTGAATCTAGTCACCTCAATTCTCATGGAATGTAGTAGGGCTATTTTTTTGCTTAAGGCATCTGCTGCTTTATTCTTTATTCCAGCCTTGTGCTTAAGTACGAAAGTATACTCCTAAAGAAACTCAACCCACTTGACATGCTTAGAGTTAAGCTTCTTCTGAGAACTTAGGTATCTAAAATCCTTATGATTAGAGAACAAGATGAATTCCTACGGTAACAAATAATGTCTCCAGCATCTCAATGACTGTATGACAGCATAAAATTCTTTGTCATAAGTGAAATATTTTTGTTTGGCCTCATTCAGTTTCTCATTAAAGTAATCTATTGGATGACCCTCTTAACTCAAAATTCCATCTATGCTCACACTAGATGCGTCATACTCTACTTCAAAGACTTTAAAAAAGTCTGAAAGGCACATGACTGAAGCAGGAGTCACCCTCAACTTGATCTCCGCAAAAGCTTTAGTCTAGTGGAACTCTCCCTTCTTCAGGCAATCAGTAATGAGAGCCATCACTGTACTAAAGCTGCGAATGAACCGCCTATAAAAGGTAGCCAAACCTTGGAAACTCCTAACATCATGGATATTCCTAGGTTTAAGCTAATTAGTAATCGCTTTGACCTTTTTAGGGTCGGCGGACATTCCTTCAAATGACACTACAAACCTTAAGAAGATAACTTGTGAAGTCATAAAAACACACTTCTTAAGGTTTGCAAACAACTTCTCCTTCCTAAGAAGTGAGCACACCTCTCTAAAGTGGGTCAAGTGCTGTTCTTTGGTAGTACTGTAAATCAAGATGTCATCAAAGTACACTACCAAGAACTTCCCTATATAGGGCTTCAGAACTTGTGTTATAACCCTCAAAGAAGTACTTTGAGCATTGAAAGTCTAAAGGGCATGACCAACCACTCATATAACCCGTCCTTCATCTTGAAGGCAGTTTTTCATTCATCTCTAGGTTGAATTCTAATCTGGTGGTAACCACTTTTTAAATCAATTTTGGAAAAGATTGTGGCACCGGCCATCATGTTAAGCGTATCATCCAACCTAGGAATAGGAAATCTGTAGTGTACTGTGATTTTATTAATTTCCCTACTATCCACACACATCTTCTAAGAACCATCCTTCTTGGGTGTGAGTAGAGCAGGCACGACATGGCACACAGGCTCGTGTTCTCTCGAATGAATCATTTTCTCAAAAGCTCATCAACCTGCCATTTTAACTCGGTGTGTTCAGTTGGATTCATTCGATAGTGAGGTAGATTAAGCAAAGTTGCCCTTGGGATTAAATCTATAGCGTGTTGGATATCACGCATAGGTGGTAGTTGATCAGGTAAATCCTCAAGAAAAATCTCCCTAAACTTAGCCAAGATAGGCCCTACCTCAGGTAGGTAATCAGGAGCAGACTCCGGAAGAATTTCCTTGGAAACCACAACATAAAGCATAGTATCCTCCTTGAGCTCTTACTCAAACTCCTTGGCTCCTACAATGTGTGGACCCTTACATTTATTTCCTTTTGCGCTCTTAGTCTTATCAACCTTTTCTTACTTCTCAGGGTCTTCTTTTGGTGCTCTAGGAACCAACTTGATTTTCTTGTCCTGGAATTTGAACATACACGTATTGGATCTACCATAAAGTGTAATGTCCATGTCAAATAACCAACGTCTCCCAAGAATGACGTGTCTCATATCCATAGGGATCATGTTGCACCAGATGGTGTCCTTATATGAGTATAACTCAATAGGGATCTAACACCTCTGGGACACAGGAATGGAGGTTGCATTTACCCATGCAACCTTGTATAGACGAGGATGTGGTTCGGGCTTTAGACCTAATTTCTTGATGATGCTTGTGGACACAACATTGGTACAACTACCGCTCGTTGTCCACTATCAACTTGCAAATCTTATCCTAAGATTTGGTATAAGTGTAGAAAATATTCGTTCTATACCAATCATCCTCTAGCTTAGGTGTTGCCAATACACACCTAACCACCCATAGTGGAACGTCAGAATGGTGATCATCTGCTTCTCCCATGTAGGTTAGATAGTTTCCCTCACCATCTAACTCCTCGTCCTCACTCGGAGTCCTATAACTTAGACAAGTCTCATCCTTTGGCTATTCTTGATTCTGTCATCTCTAGGATCAAGGCTCTCTTTCTCTCCTGAAGGATCCCCCATTAGTAGGGTACCCCTCTTGTTAGGACAATGCACCCCCATGTGGTCTTTACCCCCACATCTAAAGCAGATGTCAGACACTAGTGTCTAGCTAGGGGTTCTAGCTGCTTCCTTACCTTTATCCAATGGTGGTCTGTGTTTTTGAGTGCTAGATGAGCCACAAGCATAATTCCCCCCAACTTAAGGTTGCTTAGGTGGTACCCTAGTCCTAGAATCAGATCTATAGGGTTTCAATTGACGCGGGGCCTGTGACCTCAAGTACTTTTCAAACTCTTTGACCAACCTATAGGTCTCATCTAGGTTAGCATGTGGGTGGGGAATCAACTCCTTCCTGAACTTAGGTCTAAGTCCTAACCTAAACCTACTCAGGGTAGCCATGGGATCCTAAACTATCTGACATCTCAACATGAAACCCTTAAACTTCTTAATGCTACCACGGATAAAGTACCTTGTCTAAGGGTGTTCCATTGGTCCATGAGCTCAGAATGGTAAGACATTGGGACATATTTCTCTTTTAATTTGTCCTTCATGTCCTCTCATAACTCAATGGGCTCTTGATGTCTAAGCTACCTTTGCTTTTCTACATTGGTCCAGTGAAGTTTAGCTTGACCAACTAGCTTCATCTCCGCCATCTTGACTTTCCTAGCTTCAGATAGATTATACCAATCAAAGTAAAAGTCCATATCTGATAGCTAGTCAAGGAAGGCTTTGGGGTCTAGCTTATCATCAAATTGAGATGTCTCAATTCTAACGGATCTCAATATCATATCCTCTAGGTCCCCTTGATTGAAGTGTCCAATTGGGGTCCTATCTCTAGGATTGTGTGGGGTTGTCTCTACATTGGCTTCTCTATTGCCTCCACTTTCTACTGATCCTTTTATCCTAGAGTCCTCCAAAGAGTCTATCTTGGTGGCAATCTCATAGGTGAAGTCATTAATTGGGCCTGTATACTAGCTAGGGTCTTTGCTAAATCTTAAGTCCCACTAGACATGTTTGGGTGATACTCTTTTCTGAACATCAAGGGCATAAAAGGAAGGACACAACCAATAAAGAAGAAATTTAAAATAGAGAATGAACCTAACCTAATATGAATGCAAAACAAAAACTACAACTAAGTATGTAAAATGATGCAAAACAGAAAAATTAGAGCATGCAAAGAAATCTAAACACTCTAGTATGCAACGAAGCTTGCGTGCATGATATCATATGATGGAGAAGATGTAGGATAATCATAATTAAAGAAGCATTAATCACAATAAACAAGATTCCTACTCTCTATCTAAGTGCACTTTAAATTTCAAGAGTCAAACATATTATAGAAAGATTAAAGCACAAAATAGGGCTAATAAAATAAGAAAAATAAATCAACCAAACAATGTTCAAGACTTAGAGTGAATGAGAAATAGTCCTACAAGCAATATTAAAGTACTAGCATAGACTGAAAAAAAGAGAGGCAACAATGTCTCAAGTTTAAGGCTCAAACATCAAAGTGATGGTGGTGGTTGGGTGGTGTCTGAGTGCTGGTAACAAGGGCAGCAAGCAAGTAGGTATATGTGACCTACTAGGACATGGGAATGGGTAGAACACAAGGTGCAGCACTAGGTAGATTAAAGGGGAGTAGCATGATGGGTAAGATGTCACCTGATTAAGCAATCGAGCCTTTAAGTAGTGATGAACATTCCCTCAACAGTCATCAGCAGTACAAGTACTGGTCATCAAGTTCTTGAACCAGCAGTAGCACTGGTAATAATCTTGCAACCAAAACACTGTAGTATGGAGCAGCTCTTCCAATTATGTTCCAAACCAAATCACAACACTCAGTCCAGTCAAGATTACTCCATCAATGGACAGATATAATCAGTAGAGTCCTCCTTGAATCAACTCCAATACAGCAACAAGAACTCCTGCTCAATGAAGACCAACAAGAACTCCAGCAGTAGTGATTTGGGCTATGTGGTGTGAGACTATCTAATAATCACACATGTAACACCATCAACAATATTAATAAACATTGTGTAAACCAGAGTTGCTGCCTTTTGGTTTTGGGCACTGTTTAGCCCTTATAAAACTTAAACAACAGTTTGATGATGCTGAAGTAATCAGAACAGCAACCAGCAGATCCCCAGTTCAACATGGTGATCCCTCATTTCAACAAATAATTATATACTCCATGTGACCAACCCATTGAGCAAACGCATATAGCCACTGTGTGAGTGACTTGAGCAGTAGACCTCCACTGTAATCAGCTTCAACCACCAGGATTCTTCACTCAAAACCCAAAACTTAATAATTGCTTAGCTTCAGCTCAACAGTAGGGTTCCATAGAAAATTCTTTTAGAAAAGGTTACAGGCTGTGAGGAATCAGGGAATGGTCTGGACAACAGGTCCGTATGAGATTATTGCCATTCTATTCAGGCTCAGACTAGGCTCTGGACAGAGGTTGATAAAAGGTAATCAAGTTAGGTTATGGAGTGTAACAACGGAATTATATGGTCTGGGGATTGATATCAGCAAGGAATCAGAGACAATTATGATAGCAGGCTTAATGACAGTCCACGAGTGTAACTAACTCAATGTAAATCACATAAACTTATGCCTTCAGAGATGGGGTTGCAGAACATTATCACTTGTAGAGAAGGTAGATTTATTGGATGGTGATCAGGTGTACAGTCAGGAACTCACCATTAGTCTATAGTCTTCCTCTGTCATCTATCTCCAAAGGGTTGATTTCA
>JAOXJP010228510.1:0-11114 GCA_025762735.1 Platanus orientalis | reverse complement strand
ACGTTGTTCCCATCCTATGTGGTGATCCAATGTCAGTCCATTGGTGGGTAATAACCTAGATAAGGGCTCATGAGAGTGATGTATTGGTGTAATGTTGTGTCATTGGACTCATTTTGTGCAAAATGTAAAATAACAGAGATGTATTCATACAAGTTTGTTTAAATGTGAATTTAGTCCTACTAACTAATTCAAGCTACCCTAATGCTAAAGTGAATATGTTCTCTATCTTATGCATGACAATTTGGAATGAGTGTTAAAGATGTAGTGTTATCCAAACTAACTAATGGAGTGACCTAAATCTAATCTACAATAAGTAGACATGTGAGAAACCAAGTAGACATGTGAGCATTTGTTTGAACAATGTAAAACATGTATTTAGCATATTTTAAGATATGTACATGTAGAGATTAAACGTCCCTAGTGGAGTCACCATTCTGTTGACGTAGAGGTTCGGGGGTTCGGATTCCCCCGCCAACCCATGGTTTTTAGGCTTACTCTTCGACTTGCGGTGCCGGTGCATGAGGGTTTGCTAACCCTTTTATGGGAGGGTTAGGCTTTTTTGGGAGTCGCCACCAACTTGGGGTTAACCGATAAAGCTAGACATCGGTTCTCCTCTTCAGGGAAGAGAAGTGTAGACCCGAAGGTCTAGGGTTTAACTCCTAATACCAATATACATTCCTGAGATAAATGTAAAATTTTTTGTTACATTTGGTGAAGGTCTTAAGCATCCTAAATACCCACCTTTTTAGGGCGACTTATCCCATTCATACATGTCTTTAGGTAAGCTAATGCCCATGCTTTGTGAATTCTTAGTTTATAGTTTTTTGGACTTTTCTCAACCTTAACATCTGAATTTACCCTCAACGCCTAAATTTTATTCAAGGTGAAATTTAGGCATTAGCTCTTGAAAAATCAGGAATTGCCTCTTGACTCAACTTATTCTAATTGCAGGAGAATCCTTATGGGTGAGACTTTTAGTTAGATGGCGGATCCCTCCAAGTTGTATACTGGTTGGCTTGTCAGGGTTAGACTTAACCCTAACATAAAGGGGAGAAAAGAAAAAGGTTATGTTTTTTTTTTCAGTTTTTTAGGCTCAACACAAATTTTAACTGAACACCTAAATTTGCAATGCCTGAATTTTAATTCAGGGTGAAATTCAGGCATGTGAAGCTAATCAGATCAACACTTTCATGATGTCTTTTGGGGTGGTTTGGTGGGTCCCAGTGATGTGGGGCTCTTGTATTAGGTTAGGGGAGGTTTCCTAGGGTTACACACGAGACATGGCGTTCACCCACGTGTAGATATGCTCTCCCAAAGAGGGCAATTTGGTCATCTATTATAAGCCTATCACCTGTTTTTTAGTCTGATGCCTGAATGTTCAACGCCTAAATTTAATTCAAGGAAAATTCAGGCGTTAAGTGCTTGGGTTAGCAATCAACCTTGGTTTTTTAGCTATATAGGTGGGGTCCAAAGGGGTATGGTTTCTCCTAGGTCTTTAAACTAAACTTAGGTTGCAGACACTTAACGAATTTTGAAAAATATGAGTTTTAACCCAGGCTTAATGCTTTAAATCCACTCCAATGCCTGAATTTCTCTCTCAACGCCTGAAATTAAATACAGGTGTTGGGAGAGAAATAATGGCCCACAGAGGTGCTCATGCACAGGATTGGATCTCAAAGGGTTAGAATAGCCATGGGAAAGGTTTAGGGAAGATCAAGGCTCTCTGGGGTAGGTCCCAGATCTTAATGCCTGAATGTGCCCTTAATGCCTGTTTGATCAGTGCCTAAATTAATTCTGTAAAATTCAGGCGTTAGTTACTAAGAGAAAATCCAGCAATTGGATTTCTAGAATTTGGGGCACTTAGGGTTTTAAGAAAAATCTAAAATTATGCATGGTGATAGAAAATTTATAGAAGAACAGCATATCCAAAATTTTGGCTCAAGATCATTTTTACAAAATTCTAACTAAAATCAACAAAAATTCAGCTGAATCTAAGTCACACAGGACCCAGCTTTTGGGGTTTGTTTAGGGGGCCATGTCGAGGCCTTCCACAGCTCATAAAATCACAAAATTAAATAGGGAAGGAGGCTTATGTGTCTAGAATAACATACTAGAATTTGGGATCAAGAAGCTTATTAAAAAAATAACAAAAAATTCTACACTATACATGGTTTTGAAATTAAGGCAAGTATAGTTTGTTGAGCCTCTACTATGTAACATGAATTAAAGCAACTTGAAAGCATAAATTGGACAGCATGACGACTTACTAATTTCACATATGAACATGAGAAGAGTGAAATAGGGTTGGGTTTAGGCTTACCTTGAGGCAACTAGGGCTTGGGGTTTGGAAATCTTCCTTCTTTTTTTTTCCTTCTTCCTCTCCTCTTTTTTTTGTTGCCAACCTGTTGTTGCACAAAATTGGTGCTATTTATAACTCTAATATGATGTGGTGGATGGTTTAGATATAATCTAGAAATATCTAGATGGAGGGTGGGGATTAGATTAGGTCATTTTAGGTGTAAGGCTGAGATTGCTTAGAAATGGGTGCTTAGGATTAAGGGGTTTTGTGTTTGGTGACTTCGACAAAGGAGAGGCTAAGATTAGCTCAGGGATCTGAGGTGGAGGGTGAGTATGAGAGAGTGTTTGTTCACTTGGATTGGTGAGGTGGACAAGGGGTAGCTTAGGATACCATTTGTTGGTGTGTGATAGGTTCTAAATAACAAGGGGAGGCATCAACATGCCATTTGGGGGGACTTAGAGGGGGCACTAAGGATTTGAAATTCAAAACCTAGATCTAAGGGTGAGGGTGAGGGTGCACATGAGATGATTCTAATCTGAAGGCTAGTAGATTTAGGCATAAGGTGTGAATGCATTAAATGCCATTAATGAGCTAAGGTTGAAAAGGCTTTTGCTCATTATTGAGCATTAAATGCTTTTAGGGTTTTCGATCCCTCACTATGCCATCAACTATTATGAGCTCTTGAGCTAGGAAGTAAGCAACCTTAGTGTCTCCTTTTCAGGTTGTGGATATTCTAGTTGCACTAGACCAATCAGAAACAAATTACGATAAGGGCAAGGGATGAAATCAAGGTTTTTTTTATCACTTGAAAAGCTCTTAAATGCACTTTGAAATGAAAAGATGGTAAAATTGATCTTGAAAATTTTTAGGTGAAATATGGTCCCTAGTCTACGTGAGCCATAGCCTCTGACTATGCTAAATTACGGTCCTCGGGTAGAAAATAGTGTCAAAAACACCCTTTTTGGGCAGTTAAAGAACTTTGGACTAGAGATGTTGCTAGTTTTTTTGTAGAACTCCTTCATCGACCATATTTAGGGGATTTGAAACTTGGGGAGTCTTAGAGCTATAGGAGCTGACAGAATGACCACTAGATTCCCAGATAGTTATCGAGAGATTTTTGAAGCAACGTCACTTGGAGGGATTAAACTTCTGTAGCTACCCAAAGGCTAACAAAATTGAGCTGTCAGACATTCTCCGATGCTCAAGTTTGTGAAATGATCTTTTGAGGGTAAGGGTGAAACTGAGAAAATGGGCTTGACCTTACTACATTATGAGTCTAGGAGAATTTTTTAGGGCATTCTACATGCAAAATACAAACGAAAAGTGTTTTTTCTTGGCTTGAGCAAAAATGATGGCTTGGGCTACAAGATTTTTGTAATCCAGTGCAACTTTGATAGTCTAGAGGCTTTGAATTTACTATGGGGTGGCCATTGATAGACTGAATTTTTTAGTTTTGGTGAACTCTTGGGGTCTATTGAGCACCTGATTTTTAGACCTGATTTGTTACCCTTTTTGTAGTATTTAAGGGAATTTGAGTAGATAAGTTCCACAAAAGCTCATGTTCCTTAAATAGTTTTTTGAAGGCCTCATGATTCCAAAGAGATAGACACTGACTTGTCTTGATTTGAAGGATCAGAGAACATTCTGGCTCCATATGAGCAAAATGCAACTAAACAACTTTTTGACTCTTTGGGGAAGATTTGAGATTTCATAAAGGTTCGAGGTTTCAAAGTTTGTTTCTTAGACATGAAGATTTAAAGCTAAGGTCGAGGTCGAGATACATCGATTGACCTTTCTGGATTCAAAGATCAGATAAATCGTTGAGAGCTTTTGCAAGGGTCATTTCTTGGTCAGGGTCATCATAAGTTGAGAAGTTGGTTGTTGTCGTTCTTGAGTAATATCTACTTTCTAATGAGTTTCTCAAAACTGGGAGACTCATAGGATTTGAAATTACACTATTCAGATGACAAGAGAAGCTTTGGGGATCCTTTGAGGGTCTAGGGGTAAATTCTTTAAGGTGAGAAGAGTAAAATAGTAATTTTTTGCTTGCAGGTCAAAAAATGTGAAAATGAGAATTCTTAGCTTGTGGTGCTTCATGAAAAGAAGGCTTATATAGGTGAGTGAAATTCAATGATCTGAGTGGTAGATAGTGAGTTCTAGGCTTTTAAAGGCAAAAGGGAGAAATGGTAATTTTTCCACTTGTGATTCTTTGTTAAAGAAAAACTTATGGAGGATGGAAAAATAACAGATAACATGGTTGGAGCTCTTAAATGTGGACCCTCAAAGTCCTATTGGTGCTTTGGTGAAGAATTAGAGCGTGACCTGAAATGGTGTATTTGGACTATAATGAGGTATTTTGATTGATTCATTTTTGACTGAAATATCTGGAGAGACTTCTCTAGGAATGCCTAACCTCCTAGAGTCTGGGTTTGCTCCTCCTAAACCAAGTGTGCTTAGAGTCTTCATGCCTAGATGCTATCATGCTGTCCTTATGCTATCAACTGACCCGAGTCAAAATTTGGGTGTTGGCAACTCTTAATGAAGGATCTTCTTATTCAAGTCTCCTTTTCTTTCAATGCTTTTAGAGCCTTTAAATAGCCCTAAAACCCTTAGATTTTTAACCCTCAAATAGTCACAAGATCCTCATTAAAGTGAAAGATTTGCGAGTTTAAAAATTGAAACTTTTCCATTTCTATCGCTAGGGACCGATCATAGTTTCTTTGGGATCGGTCATGATTAAATTGTGACCGGTCCTATGTGACCGATCCCAACAAAATTGGGATCGGTCCCAAAACCAATTTTTGGTATTTTGGCTTATTTTGTTCCTGTTTACCACTTAGGCTGCATTTGGCATTGCTTAAAATATGTACTTATATGAAATATTGCTTAAAATAAGCAGAAATTTCTTTTTTCTGTTGTTTGGTGTTAAAAAAAGTACTTTTTGAAAAAGCATAAGCTGAAAAACTACTTTAAGCAAAAGTAGTTTAATAGCTGCTTATTGCTTATTGTTTTTGCAGAAGCAACCACGTGTGCTAATTTTTCATTAAAAAATCATAACAAATGGACACATATGACCCTAATGAAATAATCAAATACCAAAAGTACCCACGAGATCTTTTGATCAAACACGACGTCTTCGTTCCTCCTCTCAATGAAACTCCTCTTTTCTTGGTAAAGGATCACAACAAACCTATTTCAATCATCCATCTTTATCAATAAAGAGGCCTATATCTATCAATCCTCACCCTCGTTACTTGGTTGAACCTGCTTCTGGAGATTTTGGGTTTTCTTGTTGCCTTAAGGTTACTTCAGCAATCCTTTTTTTTTTTTTGGCTATTAGATTGTTCGTGGGATGTTGCTGCTCATCTCTTTGTTAGGTTCATCCTTTATTTCATAGATTTTCCATTTTATTTTTTTTTTTGGTATTTTGCAGCTGATTTATGAAGATTGTTCTGTTTTGATCTTTTCAATCAATTTTATCAATTTGTTATGAGATTTTTGGTATCGTTCGATCTTTAGATTTTTTTTTTTAAATCCAACTTAGGAGTCGTATTCTGGTTTTTAGATTGTGAGCTCCACTCAACTTTGTTTTCATGGTTCAATCCTCTCAACATCTCCACTTCCTAAAGAACCTCCTCTCCTGACCTCTGTATAATCTTGGGGGGCTTCATAGCTGTAGCCTGGCCATCTCAAAGGTGGGGTTTGTGCACCTGACCATGACCTTCCTCACCAATGACCATATGAGGGCTTAAGTTGTTGGTCGCAAAAATTAGCTCTTGCAAGGTGAATGGCTTGCTGGCTCTCTGGGCTTCTAATTCCTCCATTCTATGGAGCTAGTTATGTCCCATGGTTTCAGGAGACCGTATTCTATTCCTGGAATTGTGAGCTCCAATATCAACATGTTTTAGTGATAATGACTTAGAGGAAGTCCACTTGGATATTGGCTTTGGCAAATGATGGCTAGGTTCTGAATGGTTAACGCTGGAAGTATGTGCTGGCAGAGATGACATAGAAGACGATTGAAGGACTTGACTTGTGGACCCTTGTTGTGAAGTACTTGGCTGTTGGAAGAGGATTTTCCCCCCATTGTCCATAACCAAAAGGGAGCAAGTTGGAGGCAATCCTTTTAGGAAAGAAACAAGAAGGGATTTTTTGGGCCTTTAAAATAGAAATACATGTAATAGAGAGAGAAGAGAGAGAGAGAGAGTTTCTATTATGTTAGTTTTAGTACCGTTGGGTGTTGCATCCAAGCATAGGCATCATTGCAAAGTGGAGTCTTACTTGATGGGTTAAAACGGCTAGACTCTCTAATATAGACTTTGACTTGGAAATCCACCTATAGGGGAAAATGCCATTAACAAAGTTGAGAAAGTGCTATACTTAAATTTAGATTCCTTCCTTCTTTCAAACCTGCTTTGATTTATAGATATCTTCATGGATGTGAAAGGTATTTGGGTCAAAGGTGTCATTGGGCTCTTGTATATGAACAGCTAGCACATGTGAAAGGTATTTTGATTCTAGCACCCTCATTAATTAAGTGGCCAAAAATAAAAAATAAAAAATTTGGTAGCAGGATTGAAGGTCGAAGTACTTTTATAGGTATGGATAAGTAGACAATGTTGTAAAAATTATTATATAGGTTTAGAAGCCTGCTTTCAAGTGATGGAATTTGGGTGGAAGTTGATACTAAAGTTGAATATGTACGGGTTTGAACAAGGATTTGTGGTATTTTTAAAATTTCAAACAGAAAGGTTTATGATTGGGCTTTGAGAAGTTAATCTTGAAGTTGTGGAGTATGATAGACAACATACCAACATTCTTATTGAATTATATAGTTGGTGAGGATAATGATTAGCACAATGCTTCTTACTGGTTGGTGCCATATAATCATTGGTAAAGATGGACATGTTGTGGATTGAGCATCTCCATTGTGCTTAATTGTTGAAGCTCCAACTTAACATAGATAGGCCAGTGGAATTGCAAGTTTAACAATGGATGAAGGTTAGTTGCAATTTCAATTAAGAATTCAAGGATAACTTGACCACTTGACCACTATAACTTGGTCAAATAGAAAACTGATCAGGAACGTGTCCAACCTAGAACTTTTTAATCAGCAGTTGGGAAATCTGATGGATAACTTGACCACTGTAGCTTCATCTAGCCCATCCAAGTTTGTGATGGGAACGATCAATTATGGGAAATCTGATGGATAACTTTACCCCTAGCACTTAGTTTTAATTATAGTTTTACTCCTAACACTTAGTTTTAATTTTCATTTTTCAGCCATGCATATGTCAACTTCAGGAACTTATTGTAGCAGCAGTGTTGTATATGCTTGGTGGTTTGATCACCAGATTTGCTCTTGATATTGGTGTTTCCATAATAGGGTGGCTTCTTTATGGCCTTGGTATAGGTTTGGCGAGCTGTTTTGATCCATCTTCCAATGGTAGTTTTTGTTTTTGTTGGCTACCGAAACTGCTATTTTCTTTCTCAGACTGAAAGCATGGTTGACATTCTTTGGCTTTGACAAGCAATGCATGGAGCTCCTCCTTATATTGCAGAGACTAGCCCATCTCAAATTCATTGAACACTAATATCTTTAAAGGAACTCTTCATAGTTCTTGGGATATTGGTAATACTTTCTATTTGTAAATGCAAGAAATTGAATAGGTTGACCACTAAAGAATTAAGAAATACCCTTCATGGTAGAGTTTATAGTGTTAATAGAAAGGACCATCATTCAGATGAAAATTGAGGATAGAAGAACCTGAAATTTTGAAAATAGTAGCTTCTCTCTAGGGATACATCAGTTTAATTTTGTATTTGCTTCTTAGCCTCTCTCCTTTTGGGGAAAAAATTAGGTGAAAATGAATTTCATGAGAACTGTGCAGACAACATCAAGGTGCGGACACATCAGCGTCGAAAAGTAATAAGTGCCCCCAAAAAAGTGTAAATCACTTTTCGGTACTATGTGTCAACCCCTTTGGTGCAGTTTTGCATTGTTCTCATGAAATACATATGCACATAATCCGAGCCCCTGCATTTGAGGTTATTCCATATTGATCTGTTCATAGTAACATTAAGTTGTTTTTGTAAATTGCTTTGTCAAACTAGTTTTATATGTTGATTTCTAAGTGCTTATTTCTTACCAATATTTGCATATGCTTTATGTGGGCAATGGTAAGTTTCATTTTCAGGGTATCTCTAAGTGATGCTACTTTCTTAGGGCTATTACCCTCTTATGGTTGATTGCAGGGTAATCATTTTTAATTGAAAATTCATGTTGTTTGGAATGAACTATTTATATACATGATGGTTTCTTCATAACAATTATTTTGTTTGGGACAAGTTGTGGTTGGGATGATGCATTTATGTGTTTATTTAATCTGAACATAATTTGGATGACAGATGGAAACTCAACAAGATCAAAGTGGGAATATTACAACCCAATCCCAACAAGATAGAAATCAATGGAATCGTCAAAATCCACGAAAGTGTTGCCAAAAAAATGGACAAACTCAACAAAGGGCCCAAGGGACACTTCAATTACACAAAGCTTTCATGGAGTTATGCTATAATCAAATGTTACTTGGCAATAGACCTGGAACACATTTGACTAGGGAAGCTCAGAAAACTGTAGTGAATGACTTTCATAGGGTTACAAGGAAAAGGTATGAAAATAGTCAATTAAAAAATCACTGGGATATGATGAAGGATTTATAGAAGTTATGGCACAAGTTGATAAACCGTATGGGTGTAGGATGGGATCATACTAATAATACAACGATCACTAGTAATGAATTTTGGGAGGACTATTTAGAGGTATACATTATTTTAAACTTTTACATTTTAATCTGGACAACTATATGATGTTAATATATATTTTTATAAAGAAATCCAAATGTTGAACAATTTCATTATGAAGAACTTCAGTTTGCTAATGAGTTAGATGTAATGTATGGTGGAATCACGGCAATAGGTGATGGGGCATGGGTACCAAACTCTGGTGTGCTAAGATAATTCTCCACTGGTCCTATGTGGCCACCGCCTACAAATGAACCAGATAACCAAGAGTTTGTGTCTAAGAGTTAACAACAACAACAACAATCTTTAAGCAATTCTGATATTCACCCTGAAGATGAAGATATTAGAGATACAGAGACCTCAACTCACCGTAGGAGGCGGGAAAACCCAAGAGTACCATCATCAAGTCATCATAAGAGGTTATCTAGTGCTACTCGTCTTGCTGGACAACTTGATCGATTATGTGATGTTGTAGAGTTAAGGAGTATTACCTCTCAATCTACACAGGATGATGAAGGAACCACTATTAGAGATTGCATCACATTACTCAATGACATTGAGGAGATCACTAGGGGGTGATCTATATATGTTTGTTGTAGATGTGTTCCTTAAAAAGGAATATAGAGAGGCTTTTGTTGATTTGGGTTCTTCTGATCTACGTCTTATCTGGGTGCAACGGCAACATGATCTTGCTAACATAGGGTTGTAAGGTGTTTTTAGTTGTTCTTCCAATAGACTATAGTATTTTTTTATGGTTAATCTTTAATGGTAGATTACTCTAAATAAACATTTTATATGTTATTTGGTTAGTTTAGGATTTACACCACTTTGATTAGTTATGATTAAACTTTATTATGGTTACTCTTTGATTTAGATATATTTAATGAAAAATGTCTTTTGTTTTTATATAGATGATGTTCTAACAGGAACTTATACAATCTGTTATTTTTTAATGGGCATGAAATGGGTAAATCTTTTAGTTTTTATACTTTATGTTTTTATTTAAAATGAAATTTGATTAAATATGTGGTTATATTATTAGCTATAGAATGGATGATGACGAAGAATTCAATGCATTAGTGCTTATGACAGCATCTATGGTTATGCATTATCATGACATGTACATTGCTAAGCAACCTTGCAGAGATTCTGCCCTCCAAGGACATCCATATATGATAGAGGTGTTGGAGGGGAATGATGAACGAATACGGACTTTGTTACATATGAAAAAACATATATTTTTGTGGCTATGTGAAACTTTTAAAGATAGGGGTTATTGAAAAATACAAGAGGGACAAGTGTTGAGCAGCAAATGGCTATTTTTCTAATGACACTTGGCCATAATGAAAGGAACCAAGTGATGCAAGAAAGATTTCAACACTCTGGTGAAACTAGAGCAAACACTTCAATATTGTATTGAAAGCCATGGCTTTGTTTTCTATCACTATGATACAGCCTCCTTCATTTAGTGTGGTTCATAATTGTATCCGCTCGAACAGAAAGTACTGGCCATTCTTTAAAGTAATAAAATAGTTTTCTGGTTGCATACTAATTTTAATTATTAGTGTAATATATAATTAATTGAATGACATGTTTTTTCATAATTTTGAAGGATTGTATAGGAGCGATTGATGGAACACATGTTGATGCTGTCATCCCACTAGAGAAATAACTTTTTTATCGGGGAAGGAAGGGACCATGCACACAAAATATAATGGATGCATGTGACTTTGATATGCGGTTTACATTTTGGTTTCTGGGTGGGAAGGATTGGCTAATGATTCCAGTGTTATGTTGGACACAATTTGTAATCCAAAGTTAAACTTCCCTCATGCTCCTCATGGTGAGTAATTTGTATAAGTTAAAAAAAATTATCACAAATAATATTATGTTGAACTTGAAGGAAGTTTACCATTCTTGAACAAAGAAATTACTAAAATTCATTTAAACAACCACATATCTACATATGCTTTCCCATGATCATCATATGAATCTCTGAGATCTAATCTTA
>JAOXJP010228509.1:0-25106 GCA_025762735.1 Platanus orientalis | reverse complement strand
TGCCTACATTGTTATGGTATTAGACTATTAGTAGTTTATATAATTTATTTTTAGATTTTCAAGTTAAGATATTACTAAAAATACTTATTTATCAAGTAAATGGATACTCTTGAGCCAATTAAAATACTATGTGTAATTTTTTAATGTTTTTAAATATTTATTATATTTTTAAAAAGTGTTATGACTAGTTGAATTGATTCCAATGACTCTCGAGTTAAGTTGACTTTTGAGCTATCCAAGTCAAAATAAAAAAATCTAAATTGGCAAACTTTGCCTAAGATAAATTTGAATATGTACACTGATCCAACATTCAGGTTCCTTGTTCTAAAAAACAAGTAATAGGCAAATCAATAGAAAATGTTATATTGTTAATGTCAAATTTCACTGATTTCATTTTTTCCCCAATCGCTCTAAATCCAAATGTACCCTAAATGACTGGCAAAAGTATAATTAAGAGAGCTTCTATTTGCACCTCACCTTTTTGTAAGCACACATCACTTAACTCATTCTAAAAATACCCTATCTTAAAATGATAGTTATAACCCTAATGACATTAAAAAACAAAAACAAAACAAAACTTAAAAACAAATTTTATAAGAACACCTCCACACCTCTTATTCTTCCAAACCATCTCCTTCTCCCTCTCACCAAACTGTTTCCATTGTTCTCCATTTAGGGCTCTCTAACACCCAAAAAAAGTCACACATTGAGATTCTCAAACAAGCGTTTAACTAATGGAGCATGAAGGAAGTGAAATAGATCGAAATGGAAGCCCCCAGGTAAAAAAAATTCAAGTTATGAAACGTTTTTTTTTCTTCTTTCCGTCATGTTCAGCCCTGAGATGCTGAAAAAAAAACATAATGCTGATTTTTTTTGGGCAACCCAATATTTCAACCAGCTGTAGTCGGAGTTGCGATGAAATGGTGATGGATTACAACAATGAATTCATCACGCACGAGGTAAAAAAATGTATCTAACTAATAGTGTGACTAGTGTGTATAACAATTTGGATGAAGTTGATGTTATTATTGTTCTCCTATGTGTAGATATTTAGTAGTTGGGCAACATTGATTAGGTGGGTGACGGATGTTGGAAAGAGGAATGGGTTTGTTGTAGGTATTAAGAAGTCAGATTTCGGTTCTGCCTTAAGAAAACCAAGTTTGACCCTTGCATGCGAGTGAAGTGAGCAGTATAGAGAAGATAGGAGGGCAAGAAATGTTAGCGGGGTTGCAAGGATCAAGGGAACGAACACCAAGAAGTGCTAATGTCCATTCCAATTGAAGGGAAAGAAGTTACCCACTGATGGTGATTGATTGTTGCTAGTCTTATGTGGGGTACATAATCACCCTGTTGCGGATCATCTCGAATGTCACTCTTTTAAGGATAGATTATCGGACGGAGAGTCCTCACTTTTGAAAGATATGTCAAAGAGTAATGTTTGACCAAAGGATATATTGACTGCAACAAAGCAAAGAGATGCACTCAATATGATTATAACAACTGCAATATATAATGCGCAATCTAAACAAAAGAGGGAAGAAAAAGCTGGTAGATCTCAGATGCAACACTTGCTTAGACAGTTGGCTAAGCATAATTACATCGAGTGTCATCAGACAACTGAAGACAACGAGATTGTCACTGATATTCTTTGGGCACACCCAGCTAGTATGAATTTATTGCATGCATTCCCACGTGTGTTGATCATGGATTGCACCTATAAAATAAATAAATATCACATGCTGCTTATGCAGATTGTTGGCTTGACGTGTACCGATCTGACCTTTTCTGTGGCATTTGTGTATCTTCAGCATGAGAGGGAGGATAACTTTGTATGGACACTAGATGTTCTATGTGGTGTTATGGATGAAAATGCTCTCCCTAATGTCATTGTAACGGACAGAGAGTTGGCTTTTATGAATGCCATATCAAGGGTGTTTTCTAATGCTACACATTTATTGTGTAGGTGGAACATTAGTAAGAATGTGCTTATAAACTGTAAGAATGTATTTATGATGAAGGAGATGTGGGAGAGGTTCATGATGATTTGAAACCTATTGGTGGTGTCACACACAAAAGAATATTACTTTCAACACTTGACATTATTGGAGAAGCAATTTAGCACGTATTCGGATGTACTCCATTACGTGAGGAGTACTTGGTTGGACGGATACATGGATAGATTTGTAGTAGCCTGAACGAACAGGTGCATGCATTTGGGGGCCACCACAATGAACATGTAACCTTTTTGTTTGGTAATCTCACTTAAGTTTAAAACTCATTGGTTGGTATAAACTATTTGTGTACATGTCACTAGGTTTGAGAGTGGGTATGCTAAGTTAGAGCAGTAGTTTGGATCCAGTTAAAGAAATTTTGAATCCTCATGGATAAACATCTACAATTTGTTTGAACTATAAAATGCAACCATCAATGCATCGTTTGAGAGATGTAAGATGCTTGTGCAACACAACTTTAGACTTACCGAGTTCAAAGAGCTCCGCGGCAACATATCCATTACTGCATTGAAGATGATTTTGGTTGAGACGAAGCATGTAAGTGTTGTTGGAGTTGATTCTACTGCATGTAAATGTGTTCTTAAATAGACACACATGTTACCTTATATACATGAGATAACATAGTATATTAGGCAGGGGCGTCCCATTCCACTTGAGTCAGTATATATGCGTTGACGCAAGTTTGACATGCATCCTACCTTAAGCCCTGTAAGCCATGGTTTAGATGCCGCAGCAGATATGAAATTATTTATGTAGCGGTTTAACCAATCCAATCAGTCCACCAAAATGCAAATGCTTAAAAGTTGAGGGAGTTAGCAACGTCATACAACACACATATCAAGGAACTTGATGTAAAAAAAAATACCCGAGGTCGCCCACATACGAAGATAGACACATTCATGCAGCGTGATCCATCCGCATTTGAGAAGGTGTCATCGTTACATGATAACTACTCTCCACCAGTAACCACTGCTACTAAAGCTATCAAAGTACAGTCAGTGAGACAAATAAAATAGAGGATATCGAAGGAAAATGTAACTTATATATACATAATCGTTTAAGTGACGAAGTAATTCAACCGTTGTGTGAAATAACATGTTTTATTGTTTTTTTGTAAGTTATTCGATCGAGTTCATCTAGACGAACTTCTTCACTGTATTATATACGTTCTTTCCCCCAGGCATTTGGCCTTACATAAGAAATGTTATAGACATGGCAGCGGACGAACATTGTGGCTTTAGGGTCATCACTGGATTGATGAGATTTGGAGAGGAAAATTGGGCACAGGTTAGGGAGAATCTGGTGTGCGAGTTGGACAGTCATGGTCTCCTATACGAGCAAGTATATGGGTCATCTACGAGAATGCATGAGATTATATATATATATATATATATATTAACCTATTTCAATAATAGTGCGCTATACGATCACTGGATGACCATGCCGGAGTGTGGACATCTGATTGCATTGCACTATGATGATGTCATATATTACCTAGGTGTGCATCAATGCCTCATTTTCCTACTACTTAGATCAGATTCTATCCCTACTGTTGCTCGAAGGGAAATTGTCATTGGTTTCGTTAACGAAAACCACTTTGTCCAGGTTATCCTGATGTCGGATCATCTAATTCTGCCCATAGCGACATTTTGGTATAGATATAAATATAACAACATGTCGGGTTGGGAGCTTTCATCATATGAAGGAAGGATCGAGGAGTTTAGACTTATTGTTGGCTCGAGTGTTGCTACATAGGAGATTATAGATTTGAGCAATAACTGATGTAATTTTTTGTTTTGTTGC
Organism: Platanus orientalis; assembly: GCA_025762735.1. NCBI lineage: Eukaryota > Viridiplantae > Streptophyta > Magnoliopsida > Proteales > Platanaceae > Platanus > Platanus orientalis. Next base: position 21,291 of record JAOXJP010228509.1, on the reverse strand, counting down.
ACATTTGTTGTATCATTCTAGTATTATTTTGGGATCATGTACAGAACACTAACTATGACTAATGTAATTTTTTGACATATTAATGAAATTGAAAGTTTTTTTTTTGAATATTTTATACTCATTTTGTTTCTTGTTCGGCATCGTGGTGCAAAACAAGCTTAAGCAAAACAAAAAAAAAGTTTTCAAAACTTAATTTTTTTTTTAACTTGGGGGCTTTCATTTTGTCCCGTTTCACTTCCTTAATACTCCATTGGTTGATTAGTAATAAATTTGAAAGTTTTTTTTTTATTATGTTATCATTTTTTTACCTGCTTAAGGCCATTAATTGCAATTAAAACGGAATAACTACAAGATGTTTTGTGGTAGAACTAAGATAAAAAAAAACTATTGTTCATTACATAGAAGGTGTTTCAGTACATGTGACATATAATGAAGTACAAAATAGAATGTAGTACAAAGTATTTAGGGGTCATCCCCTGTACAATACAAAAAAATAGTAAATATCCACAGACATGGTCATATCCTCCAACACCTCTTCGGCGTATAGGTGCCATGAGTAGTAGATGGGGCATGTGGAGTCGTAGTAGAAATAGGTGGGGTCTGTGGAGCACTGATAGGAGGTGGTGCCTGGGGAGCACTGATAGGAGGTGGTGCTTGTGGAGCATTCGGAGGAGGTGGGGCTTGTGGAGCATTGGTAGAAGGTGGGGCCTATGGAGTACTAGGAGGAGGAGGTGGGGCCTGTGGAGCACTAGGAGGAGGAGGTGGGGCTTGTGGAGCAGTGAGAGGAGGATGTGGGGTCTGTGGAGCACTGTGAGGAGGAGGTGGGTCCTGTGGAGCACCGAGAAGAGGAGGTGGGGCCTTTGGAGCACTGTGAGGAGGAGGTGGGGCCTGTGGAGCACTACGAGGAGGAGGTGGGGCCTGTGGAGCACGAGGATTCAATGAATGTTGTGTAGCCGATGAAGATAAGGCATGGGAATCCGGGGACGCGGTGTCAATGCCACATTATAAAACCTGTCATACACGATGTAACGTGTTGACCAATAGATCCCTTGATGTCTCCTCGATACTGCCATCCATAAGAGACTGAATAATCTGTAACGAATACTCATTGTACTGAAATAAAACATACTAGAAAGTTTAGGATTAATATATTTTCAACGAATAAAAAAGTAATTAACATAAACATGTAAATATTAAATAATATACCTAGATAACAGTATCGACGTGCACAATACCCTAAATCGGTGGCTAGGGTGCACCGTTAGATCGATATAGTAGATTTTACATGTGTATGTAGGACACATGCTAATACCACTCCATATAATTGGTGGCAGACTCGGAGGGGTATGCGGCTGACACAAATCTATGCACATCAGATAGCACGTGATTCTCCCACACCTCCTAGAACTGCTCTAAACATGGGTATACCGACCAATATGTAGCAGTGGACGCACCTCGAATACCTCAAATAAGGGCTATAGGGGCAGGGGATAATCTGCTGTCGTCCAAACTGTTATAGGACACACATGGGATGGTAGGGCTCCATGATCTCCAAGCACATGGTGTTCCCTGTAATCGGTATATGGTGTCCATCTCACCTACACAAACCAAATAAAATGTACGTTAAAATAGTAAGGATTATCATACACTATCAACATGTACCAAGATATACATCAATAACATATTAAAAATGTTAAAAAAATAAGTAACAATACCTCATGGATCACCTATGCATCAATAGTCTCTCGTAAAACCCTTAAATTGTCCCCAATGGACCCCCTCTCCTTGTGTGGCCTCCAACGTTGTACGCGTGGCTGGTCATAAGATAGTCCATATTATGATGTGGTTTTAAGGAACGAAAGTGCTCATAAATCCATCCCTTGAGCAATATGACATAATCTGTCATCTGCTTGACTTGAATCCGGTTGGCAATCCCGAGCTGATGATAAATATAAGCTAATGTTCCAACACCCCATGTGTATGTATGGACCTTATCTAGGTCCCGTAGCAACTCAAGAAAACAAATGGATACCTGTGTACACGTCTTGTTTGCAAACAACGTATACCCCAAAATATACAACAAATAACCTCTGTCAGCATATGCAATATAATCCTCACTTCAGGCATCAGTAACCCCTAAAAATCTGAGTGGTGTCTCAGCCTCTCTGCTAGATAACCAAGCTGACTCAACCTGGATGGGAGTCTCTGTCACTAGAATCCCAAGCAGAGTGTAGACATCATCAAACATGATCGTCAGCTCCCTAAATGGCACGTGGAATGTGTTGGTCTCAGGGTATTAATGCTCAACAAAGATGAAGATGACTACCCGGTTGACGGATTGGTATGATGTATGCATTAATGGGTATAGACTTGACTGCCCCCACAAACTCCATAAACAGAGAGTTCTGGACACCCTTGACCTCTACCTGCCACTCATCAATCTTGTTTGCATGACTAATGCATTTCAACGGGTCACACTCCTACAAAAGAAAGAAAGAAACAGTGTTAGCATAATACACACGTATGGAATAACACAAATACATAAAATACACAACTAAATACCACCTACTACTATATTGATGAGGCGACATGCGTGAAATAGTTGTCTAATAGGGTGGGGTCCTCTGGAGCTCCAGGAACACCGAGGGTCAGCGGTGGTCACGACACCTCTACTGGCTCCACAGTAGATATAGTTTCACCCACTATCGAGTCTATGACAGAATGCTCAATTGTCAAATGAGATGCTTCTTCCCGAACTCAAAAGAGGTCTTCAACCCTATGTCATCGCTCAGATGTGGTCGGTGCCACTCGTGAAGGATTAGCCTCCATATTTGTCATATGCTAAGAATCAAATATTAGAATGGTGTCTAGAGGCATTAAATAAAAAAAAATTAAAAAGAATTTGAAAATATTAAATGAATTAAGAAAATAATAAATTTGAAAAAAAATAATAAATATTTTGGAAATATTTAATGGCGTCTAAAATTTAACTATATAATTTGAAAAAAAAACAATAAATACATATTTTGAAATATTTAATTAATTGGAAAATAATAAAAAAAATTCAGCCTTGCTCGGCATGATGATGCCGAATGCCTTCAGGCATGTTCGGCATTGCATGAAGGAGTTTGGCCTAGTAAGGCCGCACATACCGTTGAATTGAAAAAAAAAACTCAAAAAAACTTAATAAAAACAAAATTTGAAATAAAAAAATGATTTATTGAAATTTGAAGTATAATGTTTGAAGTTTACACTTTTTTAAACTAATTTTTTTCAAAAAAATTCTTTAGATGATATTGTTTAATATATATATATATAAATAATCTTTTACTTGACCGATGGATGGCGGCATCGTCGGTTCTAGAGGTTGATGTCAAGTTCAGTTGCCATCATGGAGGCATGATTCAGTCGTCGGTGATGCCAATAAAAGAGAGGGAACAATTGAAGTAATTGGAAAAAAAAAAAAGGAAGAATGTAAAGAGAGTTGGACGTTGCACACAGGCTAGAAGGAGTTTCAAATGGAGGTGTGCATAGAAAACATAGCATAGAAGAGTTTATCCGAAAGAAGAGTATAATTGGAATTTATGGTGGATTGTTTAGGGATTTTGGAGGTGCGCTTACAAAAACATGAAGTGCGAATAGAAGCTCACATCAATGAATAATAAGGTTCAGCTCTAACTAGTATTATGTACAAGTTGATATAGCCAATTATTGATAAGGATATTATTGGTAGTTTCAGCTTCGACTTGGAGTTTTAGGTCTTTGGGAAGCTTGGCTTGGCTTGGCTTGGCTTTGGCCTGACGAGCAGTTGGTATGGGTGGGGACCACTGGTGAAGCTCAGTTGTCGTCGTCTGACCATCGCAGTAAAACGCACATTTCCACGTTTGGATTAAGTAATTAAAAAACGAAAACGATGAGGAGAAACGGCCACACTGACGGCGACAGCTCTCCTGCCGGAAGACCGTTAGTCTCCGTCAACTTAACCGGTGGTAGTTAGGTTCTAAACCCAGGTTAGGTTCTCTGTTAGGTAGAAAGTCCTCGACACCACTGTCGGTGGCTTCTTCTTCACTGTGGACTGTGGGCCTACTTACGTCCAAAGCTTTGTTCTCTAATTGTTACTTCATGCCTCGAGCAAGAATGGTCACACCAGTTTCTGACATGTAGTAATTTCCTAGTAGGGTCGTGTAGGAAAAATTCTTAAGAAATTCACAAATTTACACGTGGCAGTTAAGGTGGCCCCAGAAGGATTCAAATTATCTCCGGTCTGAATGGAGAGATTCCAACAAGCGGTGACTGATACATCTGACAAAAGAAATTTTTTACTGAAATAATGTTCTGTCCAGGATTCGTCTGTCTTGCCTATTTTATTCCATGAGAAGTCCCTTGGTGTTTGTCCTGGACACCAAATTTAGACAGGACATTTGTCCTCTTTGATATAATTTATAGATTGTTCAGTGTAAATACACGGGTCACGGGTGAGTGTATAAATGTGTAATCTACAATTTTTGAGTTAGTAGGAGACGTGGTAATTTTTAAAAGAGAGAGACATGTGAGAGAAAAAATAGGCCTGGGGTAGACTTGAATAAAGGAAAAAAATAAGAATTGGAGATGAGTAATCATTTTAGAATCCAATTGAGAACGAGAAACACATAGCAATTTTCTAAAAAAATAAAGAAATTAGGAAGGACCCTTTGCTTTAGTGTATAGGGTTGATATCCTCTGTGATGTTAGGGGTGGCAATGTTTGACATGACCCACGAACCCGACACAAAAATAAGCGGGTTAGGGTTAACCTTAAATGTGCTTCGGGTCAAAACAGGTCAACTCGTTTTGACACGATTAATAAATGGGTCAGATTAGGGTTTAGCCAAAACGTCTTATACCCTTATCATGACACGACACAAACCCAACTCGTCAAGGTAAATTACCATATAACCCGAGAACCCGACATGACCTAACACGAAAATAAGCGGGTTAGGGTTGACCTTAAACGTGTTTCAGGTCAAAACAGGTTGACCCGTTTTGACAAGATTAATAAATGGGTCGGGCTAGGGTTGAGCCAAATAGTCTTATACCCCTACCTCGACATGACACGAACCCAACCCGCCAACACGAATTGCCACCCTTTGATTTAAATATTTATGTCGGGACTGGAACCACCATTTATGGGGCACCACCACCCGTCTTGTCAGAACTTGACACCACATGGCACCCCATGAATGGTGATTTCAGCCCTGGCATAAATCTTCATGTCGCAGAGGATATCATCCCGTATGTATATAGAATTAGATGGACGTTCTGTCTAGGATGTATCCCCCTCACAAGGGGTGTGAGCCCCATGCACAGCCACTCAATCCCGTGATATTTACTATAACACTCTTTTGACCCATATGTATTTGCGAAGGCAACCTTTGTCAGGCATCATTAAAAAAAAAAAAAAAACATCAATTTTATCCTTTTTATTTTTATGACAGTTGCATCAAAACATGGAACCTGTAACATAATCCACCAGTGGCTTTTGTGCACACAAAATCTGTATACAATGTAGGTGCATAAATCAGGGAGCAGACACATCAGCACTGAAAAGTGATAAACATGTTCCCAAAAAGTATAAATCACTTTTTGGGCACTGATGTGTCAGCCCCTGATGCGTGCACACATTATGCATGGATTTTGTGTGCACAAAAGCTGGGCTTATAGCATTAACATCAAACACAGAAGTGCAACAGGATTGAATTCGTGACTTCTCTCCAAGAAAATCAATACCATAATCACTATTAGCAAAGCAGTAGCTAATTAATTAGATGGGCAATACACGTTTTTTAACTGCAGAGGATCCCTTCCCTGCAAACAAACAGTGGCACAAAATAGCATGGAAGGATTATCTATGTAGTTCCCATCATGAAATCCCCAAAAGCATGAGGATAATCTTGGTTAATAACCAAAATACCCCAAATGCTTTTTCTTGCCTCTTGATTGGGCCCGTATGTATAATCTTTACATGCCGCGTGTTGCAGAGGTTATGGACTCCAAATGGACAATTTGGATTGGGCATGGCTAAAAGAGAAAGGTTCTAGAAGACCACCTCATAGAAAGACTTTACTCTCATCCAGCAATCCTGTTCCTTTAGTTTATTACATAATTATCAAAAGGTATGATCTCCAAAAAAACAAAAGACTACACCCCTTGACCCTGGCCCTTCTCTTTTGCTACATTTGTGTTGCTTCCTATTTTAAATCAAGGCAAACCTAAATACAAACCCTAAAAAAGGGGATGATATCCTCTGTGACGTGAAGATTTATGTTGGGGTTGGAGCCACCATTCATGGGGTGCCCTGTGGTGTTAGATACTGATAGCCCATACACTTTGTTAGTACCTGACACCATATGGCGCCCCATGAATGGTGTTTCCAGCCCTGGCATAAATATTCACGTCGCAGAGGATATCAACCCCTAAAAAAGTTGACCTAGAATTGCCTTGACTCCAAAAGCAGGGGTAGGCCAACACAGTAATCAATAGAAAAAGGATAATTATACAAACATATCCCATTGCCAAACTATAATTTGACCAAACTACACTTGTTAGGGAACATGCATCTTGGTTTGCCTAAAGATCCTCTTCCAAAGTTTCTTTAGAAAATTATCAACCAAAAAAAAAAGAAAAACCATTCTTTACAGAATTAGGTTAACATCTGTTACATAAAGAGATAAAAAAAGGCAAGAGCTTTTGGATTAATATGCATAGAAATGTAGGATGTGATAGAAAATACTCATGGGGGTAAACTATCCCTATATTTTACCAAACTAGCCTTGTTAAGAACATTGCTCGTGACAATTTTTTTTTTCGGCGTGTCACATGCCCATTGGTCCTAAACATTTTTTTTTGTCCGGTTCGCATTCATCTAATTATTTTTGCTGCCACCTAAGCTGTCATGTGTAAGATTACCAGGTCGTACATATCTCCGTGCTACACGGTCCGTCTAGCAATCCTGTTCCCTTTCATTTAAAACCATCTTGATTTTGACTTTCTATGGGTAGCAAATATCAGCCTAGCTGGGTCTGAGAATTGTGCCTGTAAATCCACGGACAATGCTAGCAGTAGCAGTAGCAGTGGCCCCCCAAGACACATTCAATATTGAAAATGAATGAATAGATCCAATGCGTTGTCTATTATCATGTTCTTTACAAAACAAAATACCCCACCAAATGCAAAGACCAAAAGAGCCTAACTAAGTGTAAACAATCCTAAAGTTGGAAATTTCAGTGCCCAAGTGGATCAATCGGTATTCTTCAACTTTAAAAAAAAAAAATGGTGGGATGGTTAAAGAGAAGTTATGACGTTTCATTCACCTGAAAACTACACTTAGAATGTAATTGTAAAATGTGTAACAATACTTGAAAAAAAGTAAAGTAAATCAACAGTTGTGCCTTTCCTTTCATTTGGGTTTTTGCTTGACCTCCACTCCAAGACTACCTTTGCATCAATTACTTAGAAAAGATTATAAAAAAGGTAGCCACTTACAACATCATACTTTACCCATATATTATCATTTTTCAGGGTTGCTCTCATTCCTTTTTCTCTTCCAGGCTTTCTTCCCTTCCTCTTTCTCTCTGCTTACCCATCTCTCTCTCTCTCTCTCTCTCTAAGCTTGCAAGCAACGACCCATATATTACTACTAGATTACGAAAAGTTCGCAAGCAGGCTAACATGGGTGGGGTGCTATGCTGTTGTTCTCCGCCAAAAGCGTTGTGTGAGAATAAATATACATAATAGTAAAGTAGCCATGACCTTGCTTATACTCTTGACAGACGATCAATGATCTTATGTAATGTATGCATTTTCTCTCCCTAGTGGTCAACTACTATCCTTCATTAAATGGTTGTCAATACAGTGGAACCTGAGCCTCTGAGTGTGATTCATCAGTCACATGTTTGCTTGATAGTATTGAGTTTTTCTTCTCTTCTCCTTTTTTTTTTTGTGTGTGTGTGTGTGTGGTATGGGGGGTTGGAGGAAGGATCTGCTACACCCAAATTTGTTTGTCCTCCTGTGTCCTCATCACAGGCTGACACGTGGTGATTATTTGAATTAAATAAGGAGCAAATGTTCATTTGAACACTTTTTATGATTTTAACCCTGTAAACACCATTTTTATGGGAATCTATTTTTTCATTTGAAAACTGTTTTTACAGTTTTAACCTATACATCTCATCTTTTGTGTGTGGAGACATGAGGAGACAGACAAATTGGGTGTTGTAGATCCTTCCCTTTTTTATTGAAAAAAAAAAAAAAAAAAAAAGCTCATTGTAACAATGAGAGACTGATGAGATCAGACCAACTAGTCCAAGTGGTCCAACATTAGTCCCAGTTCCATGGTCCTGTGTACAGAGTCTTTATGCAACTACAAATCCAAGTTTTTTTTTTTTCCGAACTAAAATAAGATGAGATTGAACCAGCTAGTCCAAGTGTTCCCACATTCGTCACAAATCCATAGTCCTGTGAGCGACATATCGTAAAGGTGTAAGAGGCAGTATGCCTAGGATGGGTGGCCCATATGTATCTGCTAAATGTCCTTGCCTTTTAACTGTGTCCGGAGACAAACCAGGAAGAATAGACTACTTACACGAGTTTATATGAACTTGGGACTAACTTGTAATGCATAACCCATGAATCAAAGAGAAACCAACCTGGTCCAGTTGGGTCAAGGAATGTATCTGGTCCAGTGGTCCTAGCTTAACATGTCAAAGTGGGTCTCCCTTTTTCTCTGTACAAACAGTTTCATTTTGTTTCAATTTTCATTAATTATTGCTAGCTATGAACCTTGAATCAATTTACATGTATCATTTCATTATTCACTAAGTAGGGCTGCACAAAGGTTCAAACCGGTCAGTGCCTGACCCATAAATTGGCCCAAAAAAGCTCAGCCTAAGGCTAGGCCCGACCGGAGCCCAGGCCTGAGATAAAACCCAAACATTTGTTAGGGCCAGGCTTGGGCTTATCTCAGCCCAACCCAACCCTGGACTGAGGCCCGAACTTTTATATAAATATATATAAACACAAGAAATGGGAATCATATTATCCATCTTTGTTTGGAACTTTTATAGATTTGTTTTCCACCATTCAAATAATTACATACAAGAAAAACATGACATGTATTAGAGGGTCATCTAAATCCCTTATTTATTGTAACATAGTTCTTTATTTCCTGTTACATAAAACCGTAGTGATTAAACCCGGACCAGACATTGACCCAGCCAAGAGGCTGGGTCCCTGGTCAAAACACAGGGTCAAATATATAATAAAATAAATTTTAAAAATTATATTACACTTTTATATCACATATTCTTAAAAATATAATGTAAATGGACAAAAAGGCATGAATAAAAATAAAAATTTGTTTTTAACTTATTATTTTTTGGTGATAGAAACAAAACAAAAGATGATTAGTAGTCTAGCGGTTAGGATAATAAGCTTTAGTTCTAGCAACCAGAGTTCAAATCTTCTTAAAACTTAAAATCGGGTTCAAAATATGGTCCAACCGATTGGGTTGGATGGTTCAACAAAAAACCAGCCGGATTTACATGGGTTTCACTGGGTACATAACAAAAACAATCCAAATTGAAACCCGGACCGGTTGAGGTGCCAGGTCACTGGTTTTCCGGTCCGGTCCAGGTTTCATAACTATGCATGAAATAAGGGAAAGAGCTTAGATTAGCAATTGGGCCCTCACTTCCATGAGAAGGAATTCAATCCTGCAAAGACAAAACTAAAGCTAAGCTTAAATGGGTTCTGGGTTGGTCCAAGGCTCGATAAAATAACTAGGATCAGGGTCGGACCTAAAGTTATCCAAAACAATTTAGGTTCAACCCAAAATTTGGGCCCAGCCCTGGTCTTACCCCAGCCCACAATTACTAAAGCAGGCTGAGCTCCAGGCCTACCATGGCCCAGCCCGAGCCTGACCTAACCACGGATTGTTTGACAAGACAAGGGAGGGAGGAATTTATAGAATCTAATTTATCAATCAATTCACTACAAGTCATGAAATTCTTGGCGACAGTTTACATGACTACATATTTCAGAAGCAAATTCAACAAAATTTGTTCGTCCTTTTCTCAGCTTAATGCAACTTCTAGGATTAAAGAGCTAAAGAACCATTGTATTTTAAACGAGGAATTTGTATTCATAAATGATGTAAAAGTAAATCAATTGATTACCCATATGAGTGAATAATTTTCATCAATTAGATCCAGATCAAACAAACCAGATTCACAAGCCTATATAGTAACAGCAAACTAGCACAAAATTGAATCGAACTGCACAAAACCAAGCAACCATTGATAGAACAAGATCTCCAATGCACTTTGGCAAGAAAAATCCGCTTAATGGTCATAAAAGATAAGCACTTTGGCAAGAACAAGGGGAAAAAGGCCGCTTTAGTAAATATATATGGGATCAGTATCCACATATATTCAGCAGCTTGAATTTTATAGGAAACATTGGCGCCGAAAGTGATTTTCACTTTTTGGGGACATGTGTAAATCACTTCTGACACTGATGTGGCCACCCCTTGACCTCAGCAGAGGTTATCATCAGCATAGAAAATCCTCGCTGTATATTCAGTGTTCTCATGATGCCACCTCCTGTATAACATTTTGACATGTGCTCCCATTGGTGCTAAGACGGATTTCCCAGAGTGCCAGGAAAAAACAAAAAAGCGAACCACATCTTGCACCCATTGCTGGGAATTTTTTTTTCACCCTTTTCCATGTCGCACAGTGCCTGGCACAACTGCACAAGAGGGTCACTGAACACTTTCTCTGTAGGAAATCCGCTTTGCATTGGTGCTGGGAGATCTTTTGTCAAGGTCATCAAGACCAGAATAGATCCGATCTCTGTGGAGCAACCCTGGAGATCATTCCTCAAATATTCTTCCTAACTCTCAACATGTAACACATCAATACAGGATGAAAATGAAGACACTATCATCTGCTACTATTGAGTAAAGAGGATCTCAAATTTGTTGGATTTTGATGTCAAAACTCTTCCCTGGAATTATTGATAGTCTCCGCAGGCTAGTGTTGATCACCATGAGCCCCAGAAGCATAATTAGTAAAGTATTTTTTAATTAAAGTTGGGATATAAAATATTTACACATAAATAGGCATTTATACGTTTGACCAAATGGAAGCACTTTTTCAATTTAACATAACTCCGACAATAATCAATGGTCTTCGCATTTTATGGATTACCCACTGGCCTGAAAATAAAGGAAGGCAATACATCATGTCCTCGGCATCTCATATCTAGAAAAGCAATTTAACTACCTGTAAAAACAGAAAACTAGTTTAACTTACTTGCAAATCACAGTTTCATGAATTAAGACAATATATATTGCTTACAAATTAATTAACTTATTGCTCCCAAAGGATTTGATATAATAATAATAATAAAGACTGGGTTTCTGGGATTGCAAACTCAGGGCTCGGATTATGTGCAAACAAATCTCGTGAGAACTGTGCAAACAGCAGCAGAGGGGCTGACGCGTCAGCACTGAAAAGTGATTTATACTTTTTGGGGGACACTTATCACTTTTCGGCGCTGATGTGTCTGCACCTTGATGCCGTTTTCACAGTTCTCACGAGATTCGTTTTCACCTAATTTTTTCCCGGAAACTCGGATCAATTTGAGAGCTTAAGGTTCCATGTTAGATTTGGAACTCATTCAGGATACTTCAAGTTAAAGCAAGCCTTTGTCCTTCATGTGGGGGCTTCTCACACCATCGGTCGGGTATTCAGTTAAGTTTTCTCAATTTCCTTAAATAGAATCACATTGTTGTTAAATAAACACTTATTCTAGTTAAAGATCAAATTCTGAGAACACCCTTCATTGAACTACTAAAACCATTCTCAGTTGATCATGAAGGAATTCGATTTAAGACAAATAATCAACCTGTTACATTTAAATTTTGTGGAAAAAAATGAATAAATTTAGAGGAAGTTACTTCAGATTTTTCTGAAGTTTTCTTTATTTATTTTCTCTTTCTACAGTTTCACTTTGAATCGCGGTGTTTAACCTCACAATTAGTTAAGCGGTAAAATCATATGTGAGTTCGATGGCTTCTTTTGAGAAAGGTTCACTTGATAAGGAATTTCATAAGGGGTTATTAGAGGTCTTAAATTGGGTTCTGATTGATTGATTTTGGTTTGGGAAACGGAGCATCAAATGAATTTAGTACTGTTTATATCCTGTCAGTTTGTCTACTGATTGATCTTAATATAGATTACTATTAGTTGTTTTGTTCACATATATGAGATATAATTTCTGGGGTTCGATAACCCACTCTTATCATTTAAATTCTTTGGGACTTTTAAAGTGTTGCTCTTATTTCTTTTCCAAAGAGAATGGTTTATCCTGGTGGTGTATTTATTCAACTTGTTTTTTGGAGGCAGCTATCCATTTGTTTGATATTTCTCAGTAGCATTTAATTCTGTTATCTTCTTTCGTCTATTGGTATAAAGCCTTTAACCATGAGAAAAACAATGTCTTTTTTTCATTATTCATTTGTGAGTACCATAGGGCTCATAACTTCTCTTTCTTGGTCACTGTAAAGTGAAAAATAATTCTCATTTTAATATTTCTTTTGAGTTAGAAGTACACAATATTTATTCTTAAGATTGTGCAAATCCAAAGTGATTTGGGAAAGTTAGGACCAAATTACTAAAGGGGAGTCAATAAAAACGGGAATAATGTTTTTTAGAAAGTCTCAAGTTTGAATAGTTTTAAATTTTAGAAAAATAAGTTTTTTGTTTTAAAAAGCTTGGCTAGCAAGTTTAGGATTTTTAAGAAGTTTCTAATTTTAGCAAGTTCTAATTGTTTAAGGTTGTAAGCCTATTTAAAGGCAACCCCTCGCCCATAATTTGATAGTGAAGAATAAATATGTTTTTGAAGATTTGGGTGTCTACAAGGTGTGGTTGTAGTCATGTTCTCCTCTTCAAGGGTTGATGCCATCTCCTAGGCTCCCCTCCTCTCCATGTGGATTGTAACACCCTGGTACACTTATGAGTATCCACCTCACCCTCCCTCTTTCTCCAATGTATCTCTTTTATATTTTCTCTTTCTACTTCTTCCTTCTCTTGAAATCTCCATTGAAGAACCTTTACTTTTTCTGAAATTTTTTTATTTGACCCATCAAATCAAATTGGAATTTAATAAAATTTTATCTGTAAAACATTGGGACATGTCATAAACGGTTATAAAAATTTCAGAATTTTCTGATGCATCAGAGGGACATTTTGATAATTTTTGAATTTTCTTATCCAAAATTACAAAGTAACATTTCGGGATTTTTTCTTCTTCTCTTCTTTTATGTTCTTTCTCATCCTAACCACTTTCTTTAAATTCTATTATTTGATTTCTTGGTTATTTGTGAGTTTAAATTCAATTCTTGATTTGTTTTGCTTCCGCACCTTTATTTTAAATTATTTGAGGCCTTCGGGAATTATTCTACATCAGTTTTTGGTATCTTCCCCTCTGTATTGCATCAATTAAAGTAGTGAAGAAAGACATAAGTGCTTGCGGTTCAGAATAGCCCTGAATAAAGAGGAATGGTAGAAAAGGATTCATGCAGGGGACTCCAAGTAGATGGGATAAGGTTTTGTTGAGGCATTGAGTTGAGTTTTGTGAGTTGGCGAGTGTAACGGGTGGGAAGAATTGACAAATGGAAAACATGAAACTATATTTATAAAAAAAAAAAAATAGGTACATGCAATCACTACCCATGTGCAACAATTACAAACAAAAAGAATTTTCATTGACTGCCAATTAAAACAGTTTTTCTAAGTTTCTCTGAGATGACGTCTGGCCCCAAGAAACAATCCTCCAAAAACAATGACAAACACAACTTAAATTTATACCTAAACAATTAGACTAGAACAACAACAAAAATGCAGCATACAGATAAGAAAACTGATACATTTAATTTTGTATGTAAATTCATATTTTTAATAGTAACAACACTAGTAAAAATTCAACAAACAGTTCAACCTCATTAGATTTGCACATGAAAAGAAAAGGGACATAGATTGGATACAAGAATGAACAAGATGAATGTGAAGTTATTAGTCATGAAGGCTTCAAGTTTATGAAAAATCTTCAATTTATCCAGAAGAGATTAATTGAGTGGAATAAATCTACTTTTGGTAGTTTGAAGGAAAAGAAAAATAAAATTTTGGAAGAAATCCAGGAGATTGATATGAAACTTCAAGAGGAAGGGGAATCTCAAATGGTGTTGATCCAAAGGAAGAAAGAAATCCTTGGGGAAATGGATTTGCTTCTCTGCCACGAAGAAATTCATTGGAGTTGAAAGGCTAAATACAAATGATTAAAGGAAGGTGATGGAAATACGGAAATTTTCCATAAAGTACCTAATGACAAAAAAATGAAGAATTTGTGATGTAGGATGGTCTATGGAATCACAAATTGAAAGAAGAAAGAAAGCCCAAATTTTGAATTTTGAAAATCTGGGCAGTGGTGTGAAACCAAAATACCCCTGGCCGTGTGTCAGAAAATTATGTGCTCTAATAGGGTGATTCTTGGGTCCACATTGTATCAGTGTTCCAAATTTCAGCAAATCTGAATAAGTTTAGGTGTGAAACTATATAAGGAAGTTGTTTTTTGGGTTTATAGAAAAACACAAGAAAGAAGGAGAAAGAAGAGGGAAGAAGAGGGGAGATAAGAGAGAACAAGAGGGCAAAAGTGGGTAGAATTCTCACCTCATGTGAGGGGTTGAAAGAGAAAACTTGGGATACCACACCCACTTCAATACACACGTGTTTTCTTTTCAAATATTCATCTTCAATTGATTTACATCTTAAGTAGAAGGGCATTTAAATAGGCATTAAATTAAGAATAAAATAAATAAAATCCTATATTTTAGATCTTCTAACTAAAATAGACTTGTCAAATAATAAAAAAAACTTCTAAAAAAAAAAAAGAATCTTGGTTGGCACAATATTTGGCATGTTGGCCAATTTATTGGATCCCACAAGATCTTAAACAATCTCCCAAAATATTTTCCACAATTCTAAATAAAATATCTCTAAATATTCTTTACAATCTTTGAGAAAAATATCTTTAAATATTCTCCACAATTTTGGGTAATATTGGCTTGTTGAATTGACATTGTAGGTCCCCCAAATATCACTAAAATATTTTCTAAAATCTTAAGAGAATATTGGAGATATCTTGCAGCTCATTTTGTGGGTCCCATGGACTGAGGTAGCAGCCGATAAAAAGACAAAAATACCCTTGAAAATAAAATTCTATTCTACCCCCTTGACAAACATGTCTTATAACATTCAACCGCCTAAGACTTAAAATAATTGTAAACACCCCCCCTAAAAACATAAAATTATGGCTACACTATTGGACACTCCATGGAAGACTATCCATGGTCTTCCAACTTGTTCTTTTTTGACATGTTATGCTCTCACATCAATTTGATTTCTAAACTTTGTATTCATGGTGAAGCGATGGAAGATTTTGACCAAATCAAAGAGGAAGCAATTAAAATTTTCTCTTCTTTATATTCAAAAGAAGCAAGAGATAGATCCATTATTGAAAATTTATTTATGGTCTCATTGGATGAGGAGATGGCTATCTCTCTTGAATCGAAGTTTTCAGAAAATGAAATCAAAGATGCTATCTTTAGCATGGAAGCAGACAAATCACTATGTTTCAATGGCTTTTCTATGGCTTTTTATCATGAATGTTGGGATATCATTAAAGAGGACTTGTTGAGATTTTGCTGAATTCTTTGAGGGGGGCACAATTAATAAAGGGGTTAATGCTACTTTTATTGTTCTCACTCCTAAGAATGAAGGTGCAAAGGATTTTTTTTATACTTTCAGTCCATTAGTCTTGTTTGCAGCCTTTATAAGATTACGCTTCTCTGTGAGGTTAAGGGGTGTGATAGGAAAGGTTAGTTTCAAATACTCAAGGTGCTTTGTTAAGGGGAGGCAAATCGTGGATGAAATTTTTATTGCTAACGAATGTGTTGATTGGAGAAGTCAAAGAAGCCATGGCTGATTTGTAAAATTGACATGAAAAAAGCTTATGATAGGGTGGATTGAGACTTTCTCAAATTGGTTCTTGAAAAAAAGAGTTTTGGAGAGAGATGGATAAGGTGGATCATGAGGTGTTTGGACAACCCACATTTTTCTATAATGCTGAATGGAGTATCAATAGGTTTCTTTGGATCGTCTAGAGTCATTAGACAAGGAGACCCTCTATCACCCTCTCTCTTTACTCTTGTGGCAGATACCTCTAGTATTTTGATGAATATAGCAAAGGAGTGTTCTTTTTTTGAAGGTTTTTTCATTGGAGGGAATAAGGTTTCAATCTCTCATTTGCAATTTGCTGATGACACCATTTGTTTCATAAATGCGGATGAAGAATGGATGAAAATTTTAAAGTATATTTTGAAAATTTTTGAAGTCATCTCAAGCCTTAAAGTGAATTTAGTTAAATCAAGCATGGCTGGGATTGGTGTTGAGGATTCAATTTTATGTACTTCTGCTGAAAATTTCGGATGCAAAGAAGCTTGGTTTGAAGTACCTGGGTCTCCCACTTGGTGGATCTTCTATATCCATTCTTTTTGGGATCCTACGGTCAAAAGAGTGCAGGAAAAAAAAAACATGTTGGAAAAAAAATTATATATCTTTGGAGGGGAAAATTACTTTGATAAAGGAAACAATGTCTAATGTTCCTTTTGTCAATATTGTCAAAACTTTTGAGAAATTACAAAGGGATTTCCTATGGGAAGGTGGGAATGAGAAGAAAAATCATTTGGTAAAGTGGGATATTGTCCATAAGCTGAAAAGTATGGGTGGATTGCGTATTGAATGCTTTGAGGAAAGAAATTTAGCACTCCTTGGGAAATGGATTATGGTGATTCTTAAATGAGGTATTTTATGGCATTCCGTAATTTTAAGTAGATATGAGATGGATTCAAATGGTGTTAGATTGAAATTCTCACCCATCTTGTTCTACATCTCTCAATTGGAAAAATGTCATAAAATTATTTCCTTTCTTTAGCCCTAATACAAGATTCGTGGTTGGTGATGGTCACTCTACCAGGTTTTGGAGGACCTATGGTGGGGAAATCATTCATTAGCCAATACTTTTCCCAGGTTATTTCGTATCTCAATTCACAAAGATGTTATTGCCAATGTCCTTTCTCATTCTTCAAATGGTATAGATTGGAATTTAACAATTTATAGGGATTTATTGCAATGGGAAGCTGAGCAGATGGTCAAACTTTTTTCAAGCCTGAATGATGTTTTCCTTTCCTCCTTAATTCCAGACAAAAGAGTTTGGACTCTTTAAGTCTTCAGGACGTTTTTCAGTTAAGTCACTTTTCTTAGCCTTATTAAAATTTCCTCCATCATCCTCATTCCCATCTAAAAAGATTTGGGGTCCTCATGCGCCTCCAACAGTCAAAGCATTTGTGTGGACTACCTCTCTAGATGGCATTAACACTATGGACATGATCCAACGAAAAAGGCCAAATATGGTTATTTGTCCTAATTGGTGGGTTCTTTGCAAAAACAACAGTGAGACTGCGAGACATGTTTATTCATTGAGAGTTCTCAAGGAGTATTTGGAGCTATTTCTTTGGGAGTCCTCATCGCTAATGGGTAAAGCTGGAGACAACTTTGGACATGACTCATTAGTAGAAAAGTTGGGGATTGGGTTTATGGGGAAGTATGTTTTGGAATTGTCTTGTTCATGGAGTTCTTTGGGGGCATTTGGAAGGAAAGGAACATGAGAATTTTCGGTAGCCTAAGTAGAGGGCAAAGTGAGGGCTCCCATTTTAAGGGAGGTGGGTAACTGGATTATTATTTCGATGGAATTCAACAATTTTTCCATTGCTGATTTTATTAGGAACTGGATTACTTTGATATCCATAAATAGGCCAATGGTAAAGTCAGGGGGATCCACTTTCTCCTTTCTTGATCATTAGAGTGTCAGAGGCTTTGAGCAAGATGATAAAGAAGACGAAGAATGGGTTTATTTCAGGTCTTGAGGTAGGCAATGGTAAGACTTTTCATTACTCTTTTACACTTTGTAAATGATACAATGATCTTTTGTGATGTGAATGAAAGGAAATTGGGTTACCTAAGTGCGTCCTTCAGTGTTTTGAGACAGTATCAAGTCTAAAAATTTAACTTGGCTGAGTGAGATTTTTCAAGTGGGGGAGGTGAGGGATATTAATAACCTGGCGTGGATCTTGGGATGTAAAATCAGTTCTCTTCCCTTTTACTTAGGTCTTAGGGGTAAAATTAAAAACTAAAGTGGCTATGAATCTTGTGATTGAGAAAAATGCTATGAGGCTTGATTTGTGGAAAGATTCCCTCCTTTCAAAAGGTAGTAGGTTAACTTTGACTAAGAGTTCTTCGCTAGCATTCCTAACTACTTCCTATCCCTTTTCACAATTCTAGCTTGGTGCTAATAAGATTGAGATGAGGTTTAGGAATTTTCTGTGAAATGACTTGGTTGATCATCATAAGTATCATCTAGTTGATTGAAGATGGTTTGTCATCCTATCCAAGAAGGAGGCCTTGAAATTAGAGGACCAGAAGTCATAATTGGGTGCAACTAATAGCTTTGGTGCTTTGGAGAGAAGAGGGATAGCTTGTGGAGACAAGTTGTGATGGCTAAATTTGGCTTAAATTTGGAGTGGGAGCCCAAAGACTTTTAGAATGGCCATGGGTGTGGGGTATGGAAATCCATTCGCAAAAGGAGGAGTTTTAGAGGTTTAGATTATGTCCAAGTGAGAAGATTAGATTTTGGAATTCGGAATAGCACCCCTGAAGGAGGAACTTAGAAGCTCATACCTCTTGGTCATCAATAAACATGGGGACCATTGCTAAGAATTACAATCAAAGTGGGGGTGAGGGCTGGGTTCCTAGATTGAGAAGGAATTTAAATGATTGGGAATTAGGTGAAACTCTTAGATTGCTATGTTTCTTAGCTGAGATGAGACCCAACCCAAGTTAGAGTGATGGATGGGTGTAGGTCAACGACAAAAAAAGGTAAAACTCACCATGAAGTCTTTTCATATGGGGTTGGAAAACTAAAAAAGCTCTTTGGTACCTCATAAAGGCATTTGGACTCCAAGTGTTCCTTCTAAGATCTTCTTTGTTTGGATACCTATCGAGATAAAATTCTTATTCTCAACAATTTAAAGAGTAGGAGGTGGAAATTGGCAAATAGGTGTGTCTTGTGTATGAGGGCTGATGAATCGGTGGACCATCTCTTTATTCACTATTATATGGTGCAAAAAGTTTGGGGTTTCTTCCTTTCTCAGCTCAGCATTTCTTGGACCTTCCCCAATTAGTTCAGAGATCTTATCTCAGGTTGTGGATTTGGGGATTGGAGCCCTAAAATCATTTGGCAGTTCTTACCGAGGGCCATCTACTGGGGCATATAGGGAGGAAAAACAAAACTTTTAAGGATAAGTATTCATCTCCAGAGAATATTTATGCCAATAACTATACATTTCTTGAGATTAAGTCTCCATTTCCGATATTTCTTATGAGATTGAGTGGTATTCTTTTGGAGTGAGATTGTATAGTTATTTTGTTTGCTTGTTTTATTCACCAGCTTAGTGAATTGTGTTGTTTTGTTTGTATTGTCTTATTTTCTTGAATAAAGTTTATCCTTACCTTTCCCACAAAATAAAATATAAAAATAAATAAATAAACGCTCACTATTTCAAACAAAAATATCAAGACTAACCTTCATTAATGGAATGCCGAGGACACATGCATTGCTGAATAATTTAGGACAACTTAATTTGAGCCTGAACTTGCAGCACAAGAAGCTGACGTATTGGTGTCATTCACGGGATTGTTACCACGATTCTCTGTGATACTCTGGTTACTAGGCTCTGCAACTGAACAACCCTCTGAATCATTTGACGCAGAAGAACCACCAGCTTTACTATTTTCTCTGGTCTCAAGGCGCTCCATCAAGCGTGATACACTAGCAATTCCTGCATTTACCTCTCTCTTAACTTCAGAACCAAGATCCGTCATAGATGTGTTCCGAGAGAACAGCCTTTCTTTCCAACCTCTTGTGCTCTTTGAAATTGACTCTTTGTACCTTAAATACATCAAAAAGAGATGAATTCTCAAAACCAAACAGGAAACAAAGAAGAACCATGAATTTTTTTTTTATTTTTTTTATTTTGGTAAAAAAGAGGAACCATCAGATTAATCATAAAAAAAGATGCATAGAGTCTAATCTTTCTTATAAGAATTATACCTCATTGACACTGAATTAAATCGAGATTTTAAAGAGTCCGACAAAGATTGTGATTCAGAAGGTCCTCCTCTATCTTGACTTACTGGAGGAGATTGACTTGCAGAATTCCTATGAGAAAATGATCAAGAATGATATGTTTAAGACCAGAAGTGCATCTAGAAAATGATCAACTAACAAATGGGAAACATAAAAAACAAGTTTGAAAACAATAACTACCAATTATTAAAGGACATTCCATGTCGATTGGACGCGAGAACACTAGATCCAGATGCTGAGGAAGAATTCTGATTGGTTTGGAGAGAAGATAACTGTGGGGACCGTTCTGATGATTCTTCCCCCATGGCTGCAAGAGGGACGGATGGGCTAGCACCAGTGATTGCCAGAGTCTGTTGGTTTTCCCCACCTCTCTGAGTTGGAGAAACAGTAAGAGGCCCAGCAGGAGGTGAATTAGGATGAGTTGAGAACACCAAGAAATGTGGACGACCCTGAGCTGTTGCCCTACTCCGTTGACCTTCCCTTCGGTTAATGTGGCGTGCTCTCCCCATTGCTGCAGCAGCAGCCAAGTGCTGGATGATACGCTCTTCAAGTTCAGCATCATTTGCACCTACAGGTAACTGCATTAAAGCAAGAAAAGAGCAATATGGATCATATAAATAGGACCAAGTCCTGATAGACTTCTGGAATCATTAATCATAAAGAAAATAAAAGACTGATTTCAGCCTATGCACAAACAACAGACATGTTGTAATTCAAAATCCCCCAGGGTAGGATGATGAAATATCGTCGCATTTCTTGGAGGAGTCAACCGAATGCTCCTCTCCCGTTCTACTGCTTCAAGCAGTTCTTGGCTGCCACAACAAGCATGGTAAATAGTTCACATCAACATCATTAGTTGTAAGAATAATCAAAATACAAAATAAAGAGTCAAATGAAGCAAATGAACCTGGTGGAATCCTTCAAACTGATG
>JAOXJP010228508.1:0-11114 GCA_025762735.1 Platanus orientalis | reverse complement strand
AAATGCTGCCCGTAATCTTGCAGGTTGAGAGAGAGAGATAGAGACAGAATTCTAGAAACGTCCGCGTGACAAGACCTAACACTCTCCTTCCATAAAACCCTCGTTTCTTCGTTCTTATATCCTCGAGTCGAACGTCCAGAGGGTAGGAGAAATATAATAAGCTGCAGCAGCAGCTCTTCTTCACTTCGTTCTCTAGGGTTAGGGTTTCTTGCGCTATTTCCAGAGCTTACAAGGTTATTTTTTGCGGGGTTGATTCTAGGGTAAACTGAAAATGGCGTCGTCGGCAGCACAGGTTCACATTCTCGGCGGTGCTGCTTTTCCTTCTTCGAAGAAGAAATCGGGTAATAGTAATGGTAGCTCTTCGAGGACTGTATTTTTTGGGCAGAGGTTGAATAACAGTGGAGCTTCTTTCGGCTTGCCGCGGTCCGCCTTCTTGATGATGAAGAGAAATTCGAAGCGAGATTCCGCAGTTGGGCCGGTTCGGGTGGTGAGCGAGAAGGTTGTTGGAATTGATCTCGGGACGACGAACTCCGCCGTGGCGGCAATGGAGGGAGGAAAGCCGACGATTGTAACTAACGCTGAGGGCCAACGCACAACGCCGTCAGTGGTTGCTTACACCAAGAATGGAGATCGTCTTGTAGGGCAGATTGCAAAGAGGCAGGCGGTTGTAAATCCTGAGAATACATTCTTCTCTGTGAAGAGATTTATTGGGAGGAAAATGTCTGAGGTAGACGAGGAAGCGAAGCAGGTCTCTTATCGGGTGGTGAGAGATGAGAACGGGAATGTTAAGCTCGAGTGCCCAGCCATTGGGAAACAGTTCGCTGCCGAGGAGATTTCTGCTCAGGTACGTGTCTCATCTATGGGCCTCTTTGCACTGAGTATTATTTTCTACCTGTATACACTATACACACCTTACATGTGTTCCTAAGTTTGTAATTTATCCTGTATTGCTGCTGCAGCCGTTTACGTTTAATTTGGATTTGTTTGGGAGAAATGGGGCAAACTCTTTATTTGTTGAAATCTAAATTCAACCTATATCATTGGAAAATGAGTTTTTCTAACTGTTCTTTACCTTTCCAAAAAAATACCAAGTTACATTTTCTGTATAGAAGGGTCGGATTTTTGCAAAACTGCGTGAAAAGTTTTAACTTGCAATTAAACACCCTTTCACTTCACTCACTTTTATCAATTCACTCCTCTTCCCCAACTTTCTATGCAATCGGACGTGGTTATGGAAAGCAAACTTTAGTGAAGTTTGGGAATCAGTCATAAGAGTATAAGCTGGATTATCAATACTACAAAAAATTTGAGATTACAAAGAATATTATTCAAAGTACAGCAAATCAACAAGCAAAAATTAAAGAGAGGAGTAGAACAAATAGAAGATAGGGATCTTGAAGGGAATCAGTTGGACTGGCTATAGGAATAGCTCCGAGAGATTCCAAAAGGCGTTAGCATGTTATGGGAAGAGTATGCATCAGCATCACTTCAAAATTTTGGCAGCAAAGGAGTTCTTTATTCAGTAACTTTAAAAATTGGGTACATAATTTTGGAATTCGAACTAAAAATGAAAAATACATTTTTTATTTTTGCAATCATAATAAACCCCCTAAGTTGATTCAACAGGATATTAATTCAAACAACTCAAATAATAAACTATTTCTAGACAAGTGCCAAAAATACCCTTGCTTGGGGTGAAGGAAGATTTTGAAAAGTTTGTCAAACTTCAGGAAGTTCCAACCCAGTTGTAGTCTAAAAAGAGCTACTGATTTCATTTGAGATGTTGGGTGAGATGCACTACGGTTTCAACTAGTAGCAGTGGGCCTTTGTTTGGATTGATTCCTATGAATACTCCTTGTAATATTATTTTTACTTTTATTTTTTTGGCTTCGTTTTTTTTTCCAATTCTAGTTCTTGGCTGGACAGAAAATTCTTTAGGATAATGGAATTAATTCTTGACAATATTGGTTGGCAATGTGTGTGGTCTTATTATTATTTTTCCTTTTAGATATTTAAATGTTGTTTGTTAGAGTTTGTTGATTGCGCTTCAAGTTTGAAACTTTTGTATTGCCAAGGCATTGTTTTTGCGGGAGCCGCGCTATTGTCTGAACTGTGAAAGTATGTAAAGGAGAAATTATTTCTTTTACTCACACCTTGGGTTGTTGACCATCTTGGACCCAATATTGTAGAAGAGAAAGAAAAGAAAAATTAATAGAACATTACTGTTATTTTTGTTGGACCAAGCTTTTCCTAGTATTAGGTTTACGTCTGTCAGCTGGGGTTTAAGAGGATTCTTGTCCACGCTTTTCAATTTCTTTTTCTAATCAGTCCACTTCTTTTGGCTCTCAGGTCCTGAGAAAGCTTGTGGATGATGCATCAAAGTTTTTGAATGATAAAGTCACTAAAGCTGTGGTTACAGTGCCTGCATACTTCAATGATTCCCAAAGGACTGCAACAAAGGATGCTGGTCGAATTGCTGGTTTAGAAGTTCTCCGTATCATAAATGAACCTACTGCAGCTTCACTGGCATATGGATTTGAAAAGAAGAATAATGAAACTATTCTAGTATTTGACCTCGGCGGTGGTACATTTGATGTTTCAGGTAACACTACTATTTTAAAATTTACTTTTACCATGTTCTTTTTATTTTTATTTTTATTTTTTTTCCAAAGCATATTTAATGCTATAAATTTTACATTTTTTTTAGTCAAGTGTTATATATTTAAAGGCTTTTTGTAGGTTTGCCCATAGAATTTGTTGTAATTGCCAATTTCCGCTTGCATAGTGGGTATTTTTATGATACCCCTTGCATTCCGTAAATTCTTTTCAGCCTGTCCCCTCAGACTCTCACTGTAATGGACTAAGTTGAGATTCCATTATTAGTGCCCACATTTGGGCAGAAAGAGATGGATTAAGTTGTTTGGCACTGCTAAAATTAAGCATTCATGCAGTTATGCTGCTCTTTGCTTAAAAATAAGCAGAAAAAATACTTTTCACTCATTTGGGTATGCACACAATAAGTACTTTTTGAATAAGCGGAAATTGAAATTTTGATTGTTGCAGTAGTTTCATTTGATTATTGCTTGGTACTTATTGTTTTTTTTTTTTGTGAAAGTAATAATGTGCGTTAAAATTTTATGATATTTGGGCAAGCAAGCGCCTAATAAAATGATGAAATACCAAAAATGCCATTATATAAAATAGAAAAATACCAAGTATAGCTTTCTAATGTAAAATAATGAAATATCTTTCTAATATAGAGTAACAAAACACCAAAAAAACCTACCCTTTTAATAAAAACAGAAAATAACAAATTACCTTTTATTAAAAAACATGAAATGCCAAAAAAAAAAAAAAAAAACCCCTTTTAGTACAACTTTGCTCCAAAATATTGGATAGATTAAGAGGAAATCTTCAGTCTACTTGTGAAGATGACCACAATTAGGACTTTACTGGCTATTGCTGCATCAAAGAAGTGGTCCCTATATCCGCTAGAGGTGAAAAATGCCTTCCTACACATTATATATATAGAGCTTCACTATTTCAGTAATACTCATCTGGTTGACAGAGGAGAGTGAAGGAGAGTAGTGATGTAGGATCTCTAGGAAAAATAAGATTTTGTACACTAATCAATTAAGAACAAAGCCTTAAGAAGGGTACTTGATTATTAAAGAATGCTGTAAATTTCAAGAAGTAATTCAAGAAACTCAAAATTTCAAGAAAAATAACAAAAAGTAAGAAACTAATTATGAAGATGATTAAAGTATCAAGAGAAACTAACTGTAAAGATGATTAAAGTATCAAGAACGGATTAAGAAATTAAAGATACTAGAAGAAAATATAAAGGAAAAAAATGATAGAATTCAAAAGAGGGCTAAAATCTCCAATTTGGGAGATTTTAGATTTGAAGCCCTAAAAGTGATGGGGCACCGAGGGACATGCAGCCCCCCCTTATTTATGAGTTATTTTATGATTTCAAAAGAAAATTTTAAAGAAAATAAAGGTAGGAGTGTACGGTTGACTATGGTGGGTTTAGGGTTCAAGAGAAGGGTACAAATTCAAGAAAGGTGGAAATTGAAGATAAAAATTGGGGAAAATAATGTGGAAAGGTTGGGATTAATATGGTGTGGTTATGTATGAAAGGAATTGATGAATGGATGACTGAATTAAAAATAATTTGAAAATTAGTGTTGTTGGAAATTTTCTGTAGCACAGAAAACTAAGAGAAGAATATATAATATCAAACTATAAGATGGAATGAAAAGATACGTAAAAAAGAAAGATTAGTAGAAAAAGATAGAGAAGATTTCTGCAAAAATTAAAATAAAAGAAAGAATATGGAAAAGAAGAGGTGGCGTGAGGGAGAAATGAGCAAGAAAGAGGAAAAATAAGTTAGGGAGAGAACTCACCAACGTGAGAGGTAGGAGAAGATAACATGCTGTACGGCTCCAAGACAATTCTTCAAAATTTTATTTCCTTCAAACTGATCGTATATTTTCTTCTCTTATTCTTGGTCTTGGGTTTCCACAAAGGTTGAAATTTCTCAAGCCATGATAATGCCGTTGTATCAACTCTCCCTCTCTTGAAAAACTCAACCCCGTTGAGTAGGGGTGGAGGTCCAAGAATCCCAGGTCCATTATGTGGAGCAGGCCACCATGGGCAAGTGGTACGTTTCTTCCTTGACTTGAATTTCATTGGCCCCTCCATTTGCAAAATCAACTAGTGATAGACCAATCCAACAACACCCTTGGCTACTCTGTCTTGCCTCCTTTGCTTCTACTGCTTCAGCTTCACCAATCATCTCCTCAGTAAGTTCATAAATTTTCAGCTCATCATCATTTGTTGGCTTCTTAGTAAAGCCCATGAACTTACTAGGATATTGGGACTTGTGATACCTATAGCCTGTGTAGGTAAAACATTGATCACCCTGAATTTTGATAATAGAACTTTGAGCCTCTGGGTCTAGGTGGTGATATTTGGCGAGGAGATGATCTAGCTGGTGATGTCCTGGCCTGTACAATAGGCTTCTTCATCTGATGCAACTGTAGATCCTTATCTATTTGGAAAACAATTTGAATGATACCATCCACGTTGGTGGTATAGTGGTAGCTAAGTCATCGGGAAATGTGTGGCTGTAATCCGTACTTGAATAATGAGACAAGAATCTCATCATTCTAGTTAATACCCACTCGCGTAGGAAGGTGCTGGAACTTGTTGGTGTAATCCTCAATTGATGATGTTCCTTGCTTCAATTGAGTTAACTAGATGTTGGCTCCTTGTCTGAAATCATGAGATTTGAACCTCTTGTTCATTGCCGCCTTTAATTCTTCCCATGTAGATGAAATTCCCAAGTTGGCTTTGGCATAACTCTCCTTGTATTGTTGCTACCACATAAGAATTGTCTCTTTCAGTTTTGCCTCCGCAAACTGTAATCTATGTCTCTCAGGTACATCATGCAACTTGAAGTGAGATTCCATGCTATGCACCCAGTTTAAATAAGCATCCGGATCTCGGTTCCTATGGAAATTTAGTACATCCAACCTCATAAGTCAATTTGAATCTTGCGAAGATCTTAAGGGAGTTGACATAAATCTGTGCATGTGCTCTCACCTGGGAGAATCACCCTACTGATGATGGAATATAGAATCCTGCTATGGTGATTCCCTAGATGAGGAGGAAGGGTAAGCTGTCTTTGACTAGATGAGGAGGATGGGGGTATTGATGAGATAGCCAGGGGGGGTAATGATCAACTTCAAAGAAGAGTATTTGGTCAGATATCTCTCTGATGCTCCATCAATGTTTTGTCTAAGGCTCATGTCGAAATGTATTCATAGCGTTTTATTTTTTTATTTTTATTATATGTGCCAAGTGGCATGGAATGTAGGATCCATGTCCATGTGATATGGTACTAGATGATCCCGAACGTTGGATAACACATGCATGGGGCATCTTTTGGAATACAAGGGGTGCTTTGCAAATTAAACTTGCCTATATTATATATGTGGCTGCAGGGGTATATTGGTCATTGGCACATCTGCTAGGCACTTTTTAACAAAACAAATGTCTCTCTTTAATAAGTTCTCAAATTGCCAATAAGCATTTAATAATTTGAATTTACCAAATGACATGATAATTCAATAAGTGCTTTTAGAACTTAGAAGAGTATTTATTCAATTGGGCTTCTTGGGGCATTGGGTGTTTATGATGTAGTACAATGGGGATGGATACCAAAACTGATATAGGGTGATCCCAAGTGTCTTAATAATAGCCAAATCAAGTAGTGGAAGCAAGAATACAAGTAAAAATAACCAAGTTTTGAAATTTAAAATACACCAAAATAACCAAAATTGCTTAGAATTAAAGAATAGAATAAATAAAAGAGAGTTAGAAAAGTTTAAAATAGAAAAGGGGAAGAGAAGAAGAAGAAAAAAGAACCTAGAAGGGCAATTTTGGAATTTTTGGGCAGAAGCCGAAAATTACTAAAATGCCCCTGATCGTGCGTCAGTAAACATGAAGTTATGTTTTGACGTACTTGAGAGTCCTAGGGTTCAAATTTCATTAAATTTGGACAATTTTTGATTTGTCAAATCATGGAATTTCAGAAAACTGAATGGTTCTTTAATGGAGGTTTTCATAAAACCAATGGGAATCTTTTGACAGGACCAGCCAATGAAAGGGGAATAAAAGTGAAAGCTTGGGTGTTTTGTAGGGGATTCTTAGGGGATCGAAACCCTAAAAGAAAAGAAGGGGAATAGGGCTTCTAGGAGGGGCGATTTCCCTGATGGCAGGACTCTGGAAGATTCAAAACTTAAAGAGGTAAGGAACTCCAGATTATTGCATCCTAGGACCAGAATTTATTACAGCAAATTAAATGGAATCCTCAGAATTTAAAGTGGTCCAATTTAGAGAGTACAATTTTAAAGAATAACGGACTAAATACCTGAAATAGAATGCACGATTTGATCAATAATAAGTCTTCCTGAAAATTCCAACGTGTTGAATGCATATTGTAGATACTATGAGCTTTTTAAATCTTGCGGAACATATATTAGGAGAATGGAGATGATGATAAAAGAGGGAAGAAGAGGCTGTTGGTTTTGGAGAAGGGAGAGAAAGAGAGGAAAGAGGGAGTCGTTAGACTACAAACCCCACGAAAAGGAGAGAGGGGGTTAGGGGTAGGGCCCATGGCCACACAATATTCCAAACCAAAATTTAATTCATGTTCATTCAACTATGTGATTTGTTGGGGGGGGTGCCTTTATAGGCTTACAACCAATCAAAATAAAAAGTGTCTAAAATAGGAAACTTCTAAAATCCTAAACTTGGACCACAAGTATTTCCAAAAATTAAACTACTTTCCTAGAATCTAGTCCTTACCTAATCTCAAAGACTTTTAAAAAACTCCTAACACAAGAGGTTGTCAACTAAGCATGTGGGCCCCTTATGTGTTGACTTTAAAGATGGCCAAAGGTCCTCCACTAAGGCTGTACAACCAGCACATAAAAGTGGGACCCATGGCTGATTTTGGCAGTCAACAAAATAGGGAAAAATCCCCTAGCTGTCGTCCCAACACTAAATCACCTAATAACCTTGGCTATTTTAGCCTTATTACAATAAAAACCCTTAAATAAAATATTTAAAACATCCCCTTAGAAAAATGCCTTGTTCCTTGTTACAAAACAACTCATCCCTACAAGATCTTAAATAACCTACACAATACACATGTCTTGATTCTTGTCCTCTTGTGTGGGGGTATGTACAAAAGTCTCTAAACCATGTCCGCATCAGTCTATGCTGCCAGGCTTTATGGAGTCCGAGTGGACTAATATTTGGGATGGGTTGGTCTATTGTTCTACTGCCTAGTCTGTAGTCTTTTCTGTTTTGGCAGCTTATTGTGCTGGTTCTCTTTTGCTTTGTTGCTTTTGTTTTGTTATTGTCTGTTTCTTTTCACTGTCTTGGTGATGCCCTGTTTGTCTGTTCTCTTTTTCTTTTTATGGTTGTCTTTGGCATGCGGTCTTAGATTGCAATTGAATCACAAAAAGGATGCATTTGGTATGCAATCTAACATACAATCTTCTAATTCGGATAAGATTTTAGCCCCTTTTTCGATTGAGTTGAAAAGCTCGATCCCGATCGCATGATGAACCAATTCAAAAAAGCGATAGTAAGTAATATTCATGTGCTAAATTTAAGGGTATTTTTGTCTTTAGACATACAAAACATAACCTTCATTCTCTCTCTTCCCATCTTCTTCTTTTGCTCGACGAACCAATGGAATACGACCAGCCAGATCACTTCACTGTTCTCCAGTCTCTCTTCCCATATTCAGCTCGATTAACAATGGATATCAGGATGCTCTGGTCTGACCATGGCCTCTTTAATGGTGGTGACTTTCCTGCAGCAATGGGGAAGATAGGCGACATCAATCTTCAATCAAAAAATTCGATCTAGGTATTCAATCATTGCAGCAATGGTCGATCTAGGTATTCAATCATTGCAGCAATGGTGAGGATGACAGTATCTACCCATTCTCGTTGATGCTCTCTATCTCGCTCTCAGATAGAGATTAGCCTGGTCAATCATTAGACGAGGGTTACAGAAAAGCCAGAATTGAAAATTAAAATCATCAAGAGTTCGTAAGAGCACCTCCAAACAAAATCATATCTCAAATACGAAAATCATTAACATAATTTCATAAGCAACCTGGGTTCAATTTAGTTTGCACCTGCGTCTAGATCCCACCTTGGTGTTTTCATCATGTTGATCAACGGTTTGGAGAAATTATGAATGGCTTTGGAAGCTGCCTCTATAGCTGAGGAAAAGAGAGATGGGGTTAACTCCATTGAGAAGAACCCATTATTATCTTCAAAGTCTTCTGATTGTTTGGCTGGCAAGTCCCTCAGCTTGAGTTTTTTCTCAACTTTAACTTGCTTCAGGTTGGATTCTTCAATTTTTCTACTGCAACTGAAGATTATGGAATTTCTTCACCTCATCTGTTTTTTATAGACTATGTTGTTCTTGGATTTCAGCAACTAAACGGGATTCCTGAGGTGAAATAGAAGCAGGTTTGGGATTGTTCTTCCTATAGGAACGTTTAGTGCGAAAGGAATAAGCAGCTTCCATGTCTCCGCATTGGCTTTGCCCAAATACGTGACGTTCGTCGTTGAAGAACAGAGGAAGAAATGGCATACAATTTTTCCCTTGATACAAATCTATTGTTTATCTCCTTCTGAATAAATCAAGTTTTGATCTCAAACCCTAGCCAAACAAAAGGCACAATCTGATGACTGAGCAAGATCCTTAGGATTGTGATGCTACTATTTTATAGAATGATCATGATCTTCAGATCTGAGATCCCATGCCAAAGACAGCCTATATATACATTCGAAAGTTCAAATGCAATCTAGGAAAGGGTTTTTACTTCCACCAAAAGTGAAAATGTATGTTGTTTTACTAATTCATCCAACTAATCTAATACTTTTAATGCCCAAAATTGAGAGGTATTTCTAAAAGGTTACAGTGGGTAAAATAAATGTCTGTCAGATACAAGCCAAATGACTAAAATTGTTTTGTTTTTCATGCTAATGTTAATGTTAATGGTCACCTAGGAGTAGGAGGGATTTTATAAGGAAACCAGATAATGTATGGGGACACTCAAAAAAATGCCAAATAGTAGGCTGAGAATATGGCAACACCAAGGGGGCCCTTTCAAGATACCTCGTTTTATTTTCTTGTTGCTCATCCCTATATTAGGTTTGACTTTCATAACATAGTATGATCACTTAATGCTGTAATATACACTATACTGCATGCACCTAAACTAATGCACCTACATGCATGGAGAAAGGTAGGGTATTTATTTTATTTAGAAAAGAAAATTTATAATGTGAAACCACTGATTACATTTGAACTGAAAGCCCCTTACATTTTCTACAATCTTGGAGAGGGGGGCAAGCTGGCAAGGATGGTGATGGCCTTGTCTGTGCCTCGTAAAATCGTCGCTTTTCTCAGAAAAGTATACGATTTATGAGGAAAGTAAAGTATATTCTGTTTGTTTGGCCAAAGAAAGCTTTCTTGGTTTTCAAAAATTTTTATTTATATAAAAAATCGTTTGACTCAGAAAATTAAAGCTTATGAATGGAAATTAACCTAGGTTAAAATTTTTGACAACTTTTTCTTTCTACTCGTTTTTCTAGGCAATCAAATGAACATCATAATCCCCACTTTCTTTTCCTTCCCTTCCCTTTTCTTCCACTACTGTTATCTTTCGATCACTACACTTTCTTCACATACGGACACAACCTTATAGGATTAAGCACTCTATGCTTGTACATCAGTGTGAAAAAAAGCCATACAATCTGCACTGTTGTTTGATTCTATAAATATGCACAAAATGGATTACCTCAAAGTTATCTATAACCCCTTTCATTGCATGGAGGTGGTGAAAACATCCCAAGGCCATGGCTGCTCCTTGTTAACAATTTGCGTGGGCAGGAGGGAATCTGATTGCACTCCTAAAATTTTGAATCCAAAACTTCCAAGGCCATGGCACTAGGTTCCATCATGAGGACAGAAGGGAAGCAGTCTATGTCCAATTGGCAATAGCTTGGATAGGCTGCCATGCGCTACCTTGACATAAACACCCTATGCCGCCTTTGAGTTCCCATGGGAGCCATTCATATTGACGGCAATATCTCTTGTGCTTGGGTCTTTCCAAACACGCATGACAGGTCAGCAGCCCATTAGGAAGATAGGGTGGATATATCATGTGTCAAAGAGGGCTCTTGTCCTCTTAGAGTTCATAACCTGAATAGTCTTCCTCCATAATCTGTCAAGTGGCCCCTACAATCATGCTAAAGATACGAACCTTGGGTTGGAATTCAATCTGGAAATTAGGTTTCTCTCCCATTATATATAACAGATTGCAGCAACAAAGGGGACCTAAATGCATCCACCCCAATAATTACCGTGTTTTTATCACCACTCAATCAAGCTCTCGATCTTAGGAATTGGAGATTATTTTCTTAATCCTTGAAATCTATCATATGCCTTTTCTAGGTCAATAAAGACCATGTGAAGATCTTTCTTCTTTTCTCTATACTTTTCCATTAATC
>JAOXJP010228507.1:0-11114 GCA_025762735.1 Platanus orientalis | reverse complement strand
TCTTCGTTCTTCAGAATGCCTCTTGTGTAGGCGAATTTAACTTGTATAAGCACCTTTCTTGCTCCCAAAAGATTTAATTACAAAGGTTTGGGAAGTTTACAACTGACCTTGAATGGGTTTAACTATGGTGGAACAATTCTAAGGTCATTGGCCAACATGAATTTAATTCATTGGCTCTTGGCTCCCACTTTCAACTCTCTTTCTCAAGAATTTTGTTATGTATGCATAAGTGTTGTTCTCTACCTTTCTTGGAGTTCAAAGATCCTATTTATAGAGGTTTAGAGAGGCCAAGTTCGTTCCCCAACAGTTAGTTTACAACAGTAAAAAAAACTAGCCGTTATGCCAACTTATGAAATTCAAAAATTGAATTTTTTCTGTTGGGGACTGATCCTGCATGATTGATCCCAAAAATATGAGGACCGATCCTATGTGA
The DNA here is from genome assembly GCA_025762735.1 of Platanus orientalis. Lineage (NCBI taxonomy): Eukaryota > Viridiplantae > Streptophyta > Magnoliopsida > Proteales > Platanaceae > Platanus > Platanus orientalis. Next base: position 10,681 of record JAOXJP010228507.1, on the reverse strand, counting down.
CTGATCCCAAAAATATTAGGACCGATCCCACGTGACTGATCCAAAGAATATTAGGACCGATCTTACGTGACTGATCCCAAAAATATTAGGACCGATCTTACGTGACTGATCCCAAAAATATTAGGACCGATCTTACGTGACCGATCCCAATTCCAGAAAAGTCATTTTCAGTTAATTTGCTTTGTTCCACTTGTTTTGAGTATTTATAAGCCATGAACGGATGTCGGGACCAAAAGTTATAGCCGTTTTAAGTTGTGCCATTTCTCTTTTTCAGCACAATTTAATTTTTTTCAATTTTGGTCCATCCTTGGTCTAATCTTTATGGAACATTTTCTAGGTTTGGGTTATCAATTTTTAATTCACTCTAAGTCCACCTAAGGTTAAGTCCATATCCAAATACCCCATTACCACTTACTCCGCCAATGTTTGTATTTTCAGACATTGTCGGTCCCAAGCCTGGATAAGGGAGGAGGGGAGGAGGGTTGGCGTCTGGTTAAGAACCGACTTTAAAAACTCACTCAAACCATTTAACATGAATCTTGGAAATACGTTATTTCGATCTAATAATAGGGCGTACCCTTTAAGTGACGCGCCTCATTCCTCGGATGTGGTGAAAAATTGGCGAGGGGCGTTGCATCAGCGCCTCGATGCAATGATAAATATGTAAGGGTTCCCACACCATGGATGAGTGTGGGTAAAGAAGTTAGTCTAAGAGAGTATGATTCTTTTAGCAACTTGGAACATATGAGCCTTAACAAGTAAGAGTATAGAGTTAGTGGATACTAAGAAAATAAGGAGAGCTAATATTGGTTGTCTACAAGAGACTAAGTGGAAAGGAAACAAGGCTAAAGAGATTGATGACTTTAAACTTTGGTATATAGGAGAAGCCAATTACAAAAATGGGGTAGGAATAATAGTAGATAAAGATCTAAAGGAGAAAGTTATAGATGTTAAGAGAACAAGAGATTGGATTACAACAATGAAACTTGTCTTAGAAAAAGAGATAACATAATTAGTGCTTTTGCACCTCAAGTAGGACTAGATGTAACTACTAAAAAACAATTTTGGAAAAACTTGGATGGATTAGTTCAGGGAATTCCTTAGTCTTAGAGAATATTTATAGGAGAGGACTTAAATGGACATGTGGGAAAAATAGTGGTAGATATGAGAGAGTCTATGGATGATATGGATTTAGACAAATGAATGCGGCTAGATAAACAATCCTAGAATTCGCAATGGCATATGTTTTTGCAATAACAAACACATACATCATAAAGAGAGAGGAACATTTGATTGCTTTTAAAAGTGGGTCAAATAGAAGTTAAATAGATTTTTTTCTTACTAGGAGGGTAGATATGTCAATATGTAAGGATTGTAAGCTTATTCCAGGGAAGAGTTTAACCACACATAGGCTAATGATTTTAGATGTTCATATTAAAAAATGGAAAAGAAAGAAACGAGAAATTAATTACACAAGAATTAGATGGTGGAACCTAAAAAATGAAAAATTAATAAAATTTAGAGACAAATTGAAAAATGAGGGGAAATAGAATTTGGAAGAAGATATAAATGTCATGTGGAGTGAAATGGCTGGCTACATTAAAAGAGTAGCAAAAGAGATTCTTGGAAAATCTAAAGAGAAAGTGAAACCATCTAAAGAAACTTGGTGGTAGAATAATGAAGTCCAAAAAACTATTAGTGATAAAAGTTGTTGTTATAAGAATTGGCAGAAGACTAAAAATGTAGAAGATCTAGAAAGATATAAAAAGACTAAAAACGAAGCTAGGAAAGCTGTAGACAATGCAAAATTCAGGGCATATGGTGACCTTTATCATAAGTTAATTAGGTACTAGAGATGATGAGATGGGTGTATGTAAACTTGCAAGAATAAGAGATAGGAAATATAGAGACCTAGACTACGTTAGATGCATTAAAAGTGAGGATTAAAGATTTTTAGTAAAAACAAAAGACTAAAGAAAGGTGGAGGGGATATTTTCAAAACTTATTAAATGAGCATAATGTAGGGAATGTCGATTTAGGAATTGGTAGAGTAGAAGAGATTAGAAATGATAGATATCTTCATAGGATTAAGGAGGCTTTGAAGAGAATGAAGATAGAAAAGGCATTGTGACAAGGCGGTATATCCCAATTAAGGTTTGGAAATGTATGGGAGACGATGGCTTATCATGGTTAATTAAACTTTTTTAAAAAGATCATTAGAATTAAAAAAATACTATATGAGGGGAAAAAAGCATTGTGGTCCTTATATACTAGAACAAGGGGGATTTTCAAAATTGTACAAATTATCGTGGGATCAAGCTGATGAGCTATACAATGAAATTATGGGAGATAGTGATTGAACATCAACTAAGATGTGAAACTAGCATGTCTGAAAACCAGTTTGGATTTATGCTTAGGAGATAAAAAATTGAAGTTATTTTCTTGCTTCGGCAATTAATGGAAAAGTATAGAGAAAATAAGAAAGATCTTCACATGGTCTTTATTGACCTAGAAAAGGCACATGATAGAGTACCAAGAGAGTTCATTTGGTGGGTTTTGGATAAAAACGGGGTTTCAAGTAGATATATTAACATAGTTAAGGATATGTATGATGAAGCGATAACTAGTGTTAGGACAACCAGGAGAGGGACAAGAGGGAAAGTTTTATAAGACAACCAGCTATCCTTTATAGAGCAAAATGTTGGGAAGCCAACAAATAATACATACATAAAATGACTGTGACTGAAATGAGGATTTTAAGATAGATGAGTAGCAAGACTAGAAAATATATAATTAGGAATATATTCATTTATGGGAGCTTAGATGTAGCACCAACAGGTGATAAAATGAGGGATAGTCGACCAAGATGGTTTGGTCATGTGCATTGAAGACCAATGGCTGCGCCTGTGAGGAGGAGTGAGATGATGCAAATTGAAGGTGCTAGAAGGACTGGAGGAAGGCTAAAATTGACCTAGGTTAAAGTAGTAAAGAGAGACATGACAGTTTGTAATATAACGACAGATATAGCCCTAAATAGAGTGGAATAGATTCATGTAGTTAACCCCAAATTATTGGGATAAGGCTGTTTGTTGTTGTAGACTATTTATTCTTATGTGGAACTATTACTCATTAAATACTATAAATACAGTTTTGGATCTTGAGTGTTTTCAAGATTATGGTAACTGCTCCCTCTAGTCTCCAAATCTTCCATAACAAGTTTGGAATTCATTTTCCAAGTAGCTTTTTACCTGATAATTTTACTTTCACATGCTAGCATGAAAAACTCTATACCTTCATACATAGGATATGGAATCTTAGATATATGTCAACGTCCAATAAATGTAAAATACATAAGAAAGTGGTATACTGTCCCAAATTATCACTCAAACCAATTATTCAGCACTAAGTAGTAGCTAAAAATCATATTCAATAATGTTTAATAGAGTACTAAGATAATTAAGCATATGCTTTTTTTCTGCAAAACCCTTCATTCACAAGAACTACCGTGGGTAGAAGTCAGTAATTGGCTCTTTATCTCCAGACCACAGTGTTGACTTAGTCATAGAACTAGCCAACGAAGTTGCCTGTGCATTAGACTCCCTTTCCTGAAAATAATTCTTCCTTGTGTGCACGTTCCTATTCATTGCAAGCAATGCAGGTGGTGGTGGAAACGGGAGAGTAATAGAATAGGTATTGAGCATGTGTAGAATTGATGCTACGGTGGGTCTATTAGTCGGATCCTCTTGAACACATAATAACCCAATGTGGATGCATCTTATCACTTCACTTCTCGAAGAACTTTCTCTCAAAGTCGTATCAATCAATTCTAAAGGTGTTCCATCATTCCAATGTCTCCATGCCTGCAATTTTTTTTTTCAATATGGTTAAAGAGTTTAAATCCTATTGTAAGTGCTTTGCTTCTCAGGAAATGAAGAGTATTAAACTTACATAGTGTAAAAGGTCCTCCATAAGTTCAGACTGATAGAAACAACTGCTCTTTTGACCACTAACAATCTCAAGAATTAAAACACCAAAACTAAAAACATCTGACTTTACTGAAAACTGTCCGTTTAGTGCATATTCTGGAGCCATGTATCCACTGCATTCCATAAATAAAATAATCAATCACATCTTAAGTTATGGCATAAAATCATTGACCTTACTTGCGAATTTTCACTAGGATGTGCCATATGGAACTCCCTAAGAAGCATCTCTAGTTATGCAAGACATAGGGAATTCACATCGTAATTTGCTAGCAAAAAATTTATGGAAGTACCAAATACTCCAAATATAATCAGGTCAGAACTTGAAAACTTACTACGTTCCGACGATTCTGCTTGTATTGCCTTGTGATTGGCCCACTCCAACAAGCTTTGCCATGCCAAAATCTGAAATTTTGGGGTTCATTTCTTCATCTAATAGGATATTGCTAGATTTAAGGTCTCGATGAACAATCTTAAGCCGAGAGTCTTCGTGAAGATAAAGGAGCCCTCGTGCAATTCCTATTATAATTTTGTAACGTATTTCCCAATTCAAATATACACATCTGATTGGATCTATAAATTCATTCAAGCAAAGAAAAAAAAGATGGTTTAGCAATACCTGAGACACTGAACTTTCTATAAAGTATCCTATCCAAAAAAGAAAAAAAAAAAAAAAAAACTTTCTATAAAGTACAAGCAAGAACTTGAATAAAATTTATATTGAATCATTGGAAATTCAATATCAAATATACATGGAAAGGTATATAGGAGGTCCTTCTTTCTTTTTCCTGAAAATACTGAAGGGCACTATTTCGCATAGTTTCAATATCAGGGCTTGGATTGGTATGTGTTGAACTTGATCCAAAATTGGATCGGTCTTAGTTGATCTTGATCTGGCTACCACCATTCCCAATCTAGATATCCTTGATTTCATTTTGTTGGCCAAACCAGTTATTCATGTTATCTCTGGTGATGCTGGATAATCAACATTGAAAAATTGAGAGAGAGATTTACAATTCCATAGAAAAATACAAAAAATGGAACTAACCAAATATGAAGCGATCGAGACTTGTGTTAGGCATGAACTCATAAATGAGTAACTTTTCCTCTTCCTTCAAGCTGAAGCCTAAAAATTTAACAAGGTTCCTGTGTTGAAGCCTAGCTACTAACACGGCCTCATTCTTGAACTCTTGGGCCCCTTGTCCGGAGTTTCTAGATAGCCTCTTTACTGCTATTTCTTCCTCATTTGCAAGCTTACCCTGAGGATATATAACAAATGAGTCTGAGAACGCTGGAGTTGTGTAAAATTTCAACATATATAGATAACAACTTACCAATAAAAGGAAAAAAAAAAAAAAAAAAAACATCAAGATTCTAGTAATTTGTTAATATGGTGATTACAAATTACCTTGTAAACACCACCGAATCCACCTTCTCCGAGCTTATTAGAAGCAGAGAAGTTATTTGTTGCAGCTTTGATTTTGCCAAAGTTATATTGCAAGGATTCGACACTTTTTATTTCATTAACCTCTACAATTAGATACACAAACACACAACATCAAATTGTTCATTACCTGAAGCACATATTTATCAATTCAACTTTTTCCAAACAATTTGCTAGATTTATAGATTTCTTGAATGAAAGAAAATCAGCCCAGGTGGACAATCCCAACTCTGTAGTCATCTCTTCAGATGCAAAAAATTAACAGAATAATTAGTTTATCAGGGGCTTCTCTAAACAAAAATATATTTACAAGTTAAGGGCCTGTTTGAATGGGATTTTGAAAAATGAAAAAGACCCAGAAAAAAGGTATTACTAATAATAATAATAGTAAATATTTATATATATAAAACCTTCAAGTTGAAATTGTCTACTACAGCTTGAAGTGTGGTAAAGTGTAGCATAGTCTGCAGTGCAACATGTACCCCAAAAACGTGGTGAAAAAAAAACACAAATTTGATAGGTCATTTTCACTCTTTGGTGGGTGATTCCACCATGTTATGCGGAAACCTAGATCTATGATCGCATGCAACAAAGAAGAAGAGAGAAAATAGAACAGAAAGCAATCACACCACAACAGCAAAACGATTTACATGGTTTGGCTTTGAAGCCTACGTCCACGGGCGAAAACAGAGAAGAGCTTTCACTATGATCGAAGAACAGAGATTACAATGAACCGTGCGACGGCACGAAAATCGAGAAAACCCTACTTATAAACCCCCCAAACCCTAATCTGCGAGGGTCGGATCCGGACCCCAAAGCGGATACAAAACGGGTCAGAAAAATTTCGGTCAGGGGCGTTGCCCTCGATTTTTGGGTCATATTCGGGTTTTTCAGATCATCATCCCGGGCTATATCTCGGGTTGAATACAAGACATTAACCCAACAAAAACGATTCAAACATTTATATGGATCAAGGCAACTCCAAGAAGAAGATACCTAAGGCTTGTACCCAAGTCCTAGATGGGGCCCACAGGGGGGCTGATAATGTGCAATGAACTATCAGCCCATCTAGAAAGACTAACTTGTGGCTGGAAATAAATACTCCAGATTCCATCAGAACTTTATACCTCAAAATACCCCAAGACTCCGTGAAGGGGCATTTTGACACTTCTGGTTTTTAAATTTCTGCATAGGCCAAGATGTTAATTTAGACTATTCTGTGTTATCCTAGGCTAGTTGTAGCCAGTATAAGTTGGTTTAGGAATCTTACTTGTAATGTAATGTGGAAAATTCAAGGCCAAAATTTCAGTATGATATAAATTTATTATAGGAACTATCTATTTAAAGTTTATTTTTAGCTAAGAGATAAGAATTTAATGACTTGAGTCTATAATATGGAGGAGATGGAGTGGTGTAAAAGAAAAGAACCTTTTTTTTTTTTTTTTTGATGAATAAAAGAACCCTTTTTTTAATGACAAAAAGAAACGAACTTATGATGAATATAGTTCAAGCTAAGCCTTAATCGTTTGGTGTCTCCAAGGAACCTTTTTTTTTTTTTTTGAAGGATAAAAAGAAAAGAACCTTATGATGAAAATAGTTCAAGCTCAGCCTTAATTGTTTGGTGTCTCCATACAAATTCAACAATGAAATATAGATGGCAATGCATGAGTAGTGGGCTTTGAGTGGTCATTCCCCATCAGAAATAAAATAAGTTTCCAGAAAAATATATGTTACTTTGTGCACAGGTACCAAGAACCAATCCAGCTACAGATAACATTATCATTGAGAAACAAGCTGTGAGAAACTCCCAACAAAAGATGGTACCAATCCCCAACAAGATCATTAAGCATCCATAAACCACCCTACACTCAAGATGGAATTCCAAAGCTGAATGGAAATATCACTTCATAAGCCATGGAAGTCATCAAATAAAAATGTATCAACATCGCAAGCAAAGTTTAGAGCAAAAGGCACCTTGAAAGCCGTTCAGAAGAGCTCAAATTCAAAATCTTCAGAGTAAATACACACCTGTGTCATTCACACCCAATTCCTCTAATTCTTTAGGAAAAATTTCAGAAACCCATCACCCATACTTAGATGAAAACTGCTGAAATGGGTAACATCCCTTTCTGTTCCCAGTTTAAATCATGAATGAAAGGCAAATTAAGGAACAAATATAGAGGTGGTTCATTGAAACCACCAAGCATGCAGAACAGCAAATTTCAAGTCACCTCTCTGATACATGCCCGATGTCATCCTTACAATTTGCTTCAGCACTGGCATCAGTGCTTGGATTTGAAACATTTTTCTTCTCACCTTCTACAACATCATCATTAGAGAAATGATTCTTCAGAACCACAGAAATGTCTGCTTCGGATGCTCCAGCAAGCTTAAACCTTTCAACGGCAGCATCCAGATTCTTCTTCCAACCATCGAATCCAAGTTTGAATTCAACTTGGGAACGCTCAAAAAGCATGTTTCCCCAAAAAAGATGTATCTGAGATCTCATCACAGCTGCTTGTTCTGCTGCTTCATCAGCTGAAACCTCCCCATGAACCCCATTTCCAGAGAGCCCACCATCCGTACCCACAACTTGTTTTTTCCTCCTTTTCAACAGGTCATCCTTCTTGTTTGCACTAGGGTCTTTTAGCTCTTTAACCCTCTGATCCTCCAGCTTCTCCCACATTGCAGTTGCAGCCTTCATCTTCTCTTCTGCACTATAGAAGAGCTTAATTGTCTCTGTAGAATCCCAGCTCGAGAGATCAACCTTATTTGCAAGAGCAAAGGACCACTGAAGCTTTGCAGTTTCAAAATGTTGTTGCCCCAAAGCCAGCAACCCCTCATAAAAGTCCGGCTTGATCCTGAGCGCCTCTTCATATTTCTCCCCAGCCAAAGAATATTTTTCCCAGACCCAATCGTAAGCCACTTGAAGCTGGGCGGTCATCAGCTCCTTTGATGCTGAGTCATCCATAGGTATCCGCTTCCTCGCTGCACACATATGAACATTCCCCCAATTGAAGAAAGCCAGGGCAGCTACTTCCTGGAACTTAGAAGCAGCCATGTCGAAGAGGGTCTGAGCCTCTTCACTTGTCACGGTCTCCTCCAGAGCCTCAGAACAGAGCTCCATCCCAAGCTCATGCAAATCAACATGCGCATCGGGGTCAATTCCCACATGCGTCCGGAAAAGCTGAGCAAATTCAAACAACCAATCATCTATCTCAACCTCTTTGCACTCAGTATCATTAGCAACTTCCAGTTTCTCCTTTGGAACTTCTTGCTCAGTACCTGCAATCTCAGTATCCACAACTTCCAACACAGAATCACCGGCTGAAACAACAGGCCCCATTCCATCTCCTTGGGCCATCTCAGCCTCCAAAGGCTTTTCTTCCTCTTCTTCCACCACAGCTGGTTCCTGCTCGGGACTCACCTCGACAATATGCAACCTCAACATCCACAGTGCATCAGTTTTCTCTGTCTCAGTTTCCTTCAGTGTGAAGTTGTCCACACAGGACTCTGCTAGTCTGAGTTCACCGGTACAGGTTATAGTCACCAAATCACCATCACTGTCTTTATACTTGACAAGAACTGATTTGGAGGACGGAAACCGATTGCTTACAATCTCCCTCAACACTCTAAAACTACAATTTGCAGGCATCTGGGCAAGCCTGATATCATGATCATAAACAAGTTTCAACGGCCTCCATCGGGTAGGAGCTGAGGCCGGCCCGTGAACAGGCCACGACAACGACAAAGAAGAAGATGGGTCCTTTGTGTTATTCTTAAGCGAATTAGAAGAAGAGTCAGAAGAACCCTTCAAAGGTTTTAAAGCAGGTTTTGGCTGCTGGGTTTTCAGCTCACGACCATCTTCAGTGACAAGAGGCTGTTGGGTTTTTTCAGCCCTGTTACCAGGTGACACCACCGCCCCTGCCCCCGAAGCTGGTGTCTTCTTAGGTACAGGCCGGGCAGGTAAACACGGGCCAAGGCCAGAAATTGGTGCCCCGCGAACAGCAGAAGCCCCAAGCGCAGCCGGGGACGGACGGCTCTGCAGATCCTGCTGAGCCTCCTGCCGAGGCCCAAGCGCTACCCGCAAACGACGGGCAATCTCCAAAGCGTCTCGGTGATTTGGATCAGCACCCAACAATATCTGCACGTCCTGCATCGCCATTTCATACTTACCGAGAGACTCGAAAGCCCGGGCGCGACGGAGGAGGGCTCGGCCAAATCCGGGCTGGACCTGGAGAGCAAGAGAGCACTCGGTGATTACAGTCTCGTAGTCAACGGGCTTCATCTGCATCAGACAAGCAGCACGGTTGCTGTGGAAGACAGCGCGGTCTGGGTGGGTTTTGGGAGTAAGGCGAAGAGCTTTATCGTACTGTTCAAGGGCACCCACGTAATCTTTAGACTGAAATCGCTTGTTGCCTTCTTCTTTGAGCTCGTTGGCTCGTTTCAAAAAGATTGAGGAATCTAAATCAACCACACCATTTGCAGCCGAGACTGGGAGATCACCAGTAACAGTGTTTCCACCACCCTTCTTTCTCCTCCCTCCGGATTTCCCCATTTCTCCCTCCCTCGCTCTCAAAAGAACCTCAGACTCGAAGAAAGCAATAACGGCAAAGTTTCAAGCGTTTCTCACCCAAGATAAATAGGCGAGTAATTTGTGCAAATGGGTGTAGTTTTTAAGAGAGGGAGTGTCGGGGCACATATAGTTACAGGGCTTCTCCACCAAAGCTTTGCCGTTGAGCGATTTTCTGGGTTCAGTCTACCAAACAGGATCTGTAGAGATGAGAGAGAGGGTGTCTGTGTTGGATGGGAGAGGTTTTAAAGTTACCAATTTCGTAACCCTACAAGGCAATAGATTCTAGTTTCTAGACATTTCTTTCGCTATTCAACTCCCAAGCAGCTTAGATTTGGATTTTCTTTAGGCTGTGTCTGTTCAGAGGTAATTACCTAAAACAGGAAAAGACGGGAAAACCACTCCCAAGCATTAAGTTTGAGCATGGGCTTGGGCCAGCCGACCCCAACCCAACTCAGCCCAAAATTTGGCCCAAGAGACCCGGTCCAAGCTAGGCCCAATAAGGGCTCGAGCCCAAGTTGAAGGCCCGAACTTTATTAGGGCCGGACTAGGACTTATCTTGGCCCAGCCTGAATTATATAATTAAAACAAATATATATATATATATATATATATATATATATATATATATATATATAAACATATAAAGATAAATATATATATAAATATATAAATATATGT
>JAOXJP010228506.1:0-11114 GCA_025762735.1 Platanus orientalis | reverse complement strand
CACATCATTGCTATCCATCCCCGTCTTCTTTCTCATATGCATCTTATCCTTGGAAATGGATGCAAAATTAAATTTTGGAAAGATGCGGGGTGACAACTCCTTGTTGCCGATCTTTCCTAGACTCTTTCATATCTCATCCCAATAGGATTCTTCCATTTCTAATATTCTTCTTGACTCTTTCAATGACATATCTTGGAACCTTACTTTCTCTAGCGACCTTCTTGATTTTGAAGTTAACTTGGTGGCTATCCTCCTTGACTCCCTCAAACATGTCAAAAATCCCCTTCTTTACCTAATAGGTATAGATGGTCCCAAGAGGCTTCTAGTATTTTCTCTTCCAGATCTTTTTTCACATCTCTTATCAAGACTCCAACCAATCCCCCTTTTTCCAAGTTATAAAGGTATGGAAAGGTCTTTCTCCTCCTCGAGTACAAGCTTTTATTTAGATTTCCATTCTTAGTAAGATGAACACCATTGATTATCTCAAGGGCTATCAACCATCTGCCTAAACATCCGTATTTGGTTCGCATTCGATCCGCTTAAGCCGAATACAAATGCATATATTGTAATACCCCAACCCAAGCAAGGGTATTTTAGGAAACATAAATAAGTAACAAAGTAAAAAAGAAAAGGGGGGAGTTTCAACCGACCCCACCCAACGAAAGAAAGTTGCTAAAAAAGGGGAAAAAACAAAAATTCAACAAATTATAAACTTAAAGCACGATAAAAGGAATGGAAGGTGGGATATCAACCTTCGTCAACCGAAAACCCCCAACCCAGCCGTGAAGAAAGAAAGAAAGAAAGAAAACTAAAGCTAATACCTTTTTTGGCAGAAGAGTCCCAAAAGGAGAAAGGAAAAAGGAAAGAAAAAGGAGAAGAAAGAAGAAGGAAAGGAAAGGAGATAGAGCCCTAGATGGGATTTCTGTGGTTTTCAAAATAAATTCCCATGTTTTACGTTTTTTGAAAGATCATTGAAGTGTATTGTGTATCTTTGTTGTAAAATCGTGTTATTAGCGCCTTAATGTGTTCAAACTTGTTATTATGCATCAATAGGTTTAGATTTTGATATTTTGAAATACACAATTCTCTATTAGTAGAGATGACAAATTTTTAAATTCATTGGAGTGTAAATATTAAGTTCATGTCTTTGTTTTATATTTTATTTGGTGTTTTCTCATGGGAGGCAACCTTGACATGTGATGCTTGTCTTTATCTTGAAAATTTTATATGTAATTATGGTTTACATATGCTTACACGATCAGAAATTTTAGGTATTTATTGTTGTCTCTTCAATGCTCTATTAACTAAATAAAAGTTCTGGAATAGTTGGTTCAAACAATATTACCTACTTCTAGAATATTTCTGTACTACATCTGACTTAAATCCTATGACTTTCTGCCTGTAAAATGTTGCTAAACTTGATTAAATGATGTTAAGTGATGCCCAAATTTCTCCGATATAATGAGTTAGAAAATGCCAAATGCTGCTAGAATAATAAATATTGGTTTCAATGATGAACATTGTTGCCCAAAAATTTCTACTAAATGCTGGGGCTTCATTAATAGAATTGCTGCTGAGGAAATTTCTGTTAAACACCTGGTACAAAGGAGGCCTTGCTTCCCAAACATGGAAATAAAAGGTTACATTGTTGCCCAACATGTTTTCCCTGAGTTACTGCTCATAATAGGCTGCATTATGTCTTGGTACTACATGAGATGGTCCAAGGTTGTGGCTGGGTTTTCATTGGCTGAGACACTATGGCATTGATATACATATCTCTTTATTGTGGCCCTGTATTAATTGATTGATGAACCATAATATGGATGAGCTATCCCGCATACTAAATTGCAAAAGGAACCCCTAGAGAGATCCGGAGCCATCTTGTTGGTTGGATTCGATTGGGGCGATGGTCCGGCGAACGTGCCTGTAATAGCCTGTCCCTGCGTATGAAGACGCAGATGGAACCCCCGAGCATGGCGATCAAGAAGCCATCTACGTGACTCCCAATGGAGATCACTCAGTTGGGTTCAAGCTATTGGTGCCATGTTATCCGGTGTAAAGGCACAAAGAGGTCTCTGAACTTGATCAGTCTGAAACTACTTGCATGAGTATTCCAAATAGGAATAGATTGCTTAGCGGGATCCAGGAGCAATATAATAGGTTACTAACTCCATGTGGTGTCGGTGCATGAGACTTGGATCTCAATTATTTTCTATATTAACTCTACCAATGGCACGGAGTTATGATCAGAGATTAGGCTATATTATACAACCAAGACAGTGGATTTCTATTAAAGGCACATGGCAATATTAATGCCAATATTTATATGTGAAGCACATCAATTTTCCTCTACATTGCACCTTAAGTATCAGGTTTAACTTACATGCAGTGAATTGAGATGCATATGATTCTACATGTTTCTTGATATATCTCTCGTCGATGATGCCTGCGGATTGTTATTTATGTATTTTAACATATTACGGTTAAATGTTATATGAATTATGATAAAGATGATTGATTGAGACTATGATGTTTCTCCTCCCCCCTTTAACCTAATTGTAGCATTTCAATTCTTCTTACTGGGCTTATGAAGCTCACGCCAAAAATTTACCAATCTCGTAGAGAATCCTAGCCAGGGACCAAGACGAGGAGTTGAGTTTCAGTGTAGTCCAAGAGCCAACGATTAAGTGGTCAGCGTATTTTTGCTTACAAATTTCTTATAGAGATAGTTATAAACTAAGATACATGATAGGTGGTTCAATACTAAACCTTTTAAGTTTTATTATTTTTTGGGAATCTTTACAGTTTAGATTTATTGATTTTGGACTTGTTAAACAGACCATTATTAATATTATTTATTTATTTATTATTATGAATGTGGATGGATATATGGGCAAGGTTTAAAATATCGATATCACGCATCATATCACACCTTGGGGATACCTGTATGTATCGCATATCACAGAGTATCGTGAAGAAACGCTTGAAAAAACCGGGAAATGACAGAAAGCAAGGGAAATGCTAATCAAACAAAGAAATTTCATTATGAAATTTTAGGATTTTATAGAAAAAAAACATTTAGGAATCATTACATATAGAATACAACCATCTGTGATGGGTGAAGGAACAGTCACCCTCATGACCTACACCTATGGAAAAACTATGTAAACCTTAGAATTTTTTAATGAAACTATAGGAAATGTTATAATAAACATCATTAAATAGTTATAAACCATTACACTTCATTACACGCTTGGGTATCAATAGTTGAAAATCGGTTGCCTCGTGACACACGTTGTAGCACATGCCTAGAATTTTAAGTGTTAAAAGTTAACAAAGAACACTACACATTGCACAATAAAGCTATAAATCCACATAATTAATGACACAAATGTATAACTCAAACAATAATGTCATTCATTGATAATACAAAGTATTACAAAAGTACAACTATAAGAGTGAAACTGAAGAAATATAATACAGTAAGATATAAAAATAATAGTAATCCTAAGACTCCCAACTCACTCCAAAAAAAAATAGTATATCACAATAGAACATAGAGAAACATACACAATTTGTTTCAAATTGTTCTACCATGTTTGCATTAATTTTCTGATTCATTTTTTCATTCTTTTGTAATTATTTATTAATTTTTTATTAAAAATATAATAAAATATGAAAAATACAGAAAAGCATAGTAGAATTAAGAGAAACACATGTGTCGATGTTTTCTATTATGCTTCCTGGATATTTGTCAATTTTTTTGTCATTTTTAGTATTTTTTATTTATTTAATAAATATAAAAATGCAGAGGTCAGACCTTGGCGCATTAGTAAGGTTGCTCCATTGTGACCTGGGTATCACGGGGGTTCGAGTCACGGAAACAGCCTCTCTGCTTGTAGGGATAAGGTTACGTACATCTGACTCTCCCTAGACCTCACAATGGTGGGAGCCTTGTGCACTAAGACTATCCCTTTTAATAAATATAAAAATACAAAAAATAAATTATTTCAAAAATATACCAAACTGACTTGTTATATAGAAAATGTTCTAGTATCTCATGTAAAAGAAAGACCAAACAATGCCCATTTGGTGTGTTTTTAAACTTTTTATTTTTTGGAATAAATAATTATTTTTATTTTCCAAAAATAATGTTGATCTATCACATATGCATGGCATATAAAAAATCTAGAAGGATTTGAACAAAAAAAGGATACTTAAGAAGTTGTTTACGAAATTTGAGGTTTTAGCTTCAATCCTTCGATCCTATCCAAATACAAGTTTTAGACTCAAATAGACAAGTGGAGTCCTAAATTTACCTAAAGAAAGCTAAACTTATAAGTTTTTTGGCAAAAAAAAAAGGGATTTACATGTTTTGAAATTAGTGTTACGGTACGGCAATACGGGCCACGATACTCCACAATTTTAAGGGTTTAATTAAGAAAAATTCACACGCATCATACAATACGTACAATATAGTCCGTGATATGCCACAGTTTTAAAAAGTGGGGGGTGTATCATACTCTCACCCCGCAATACCGATATGTATCGCATGATACACCTCGTGTCATACAATACTTTAAACCATGTGTATGGGTTATAATGAATGAATGTACGTTGTTGGGTGGATAGCTTTAGTGATAAAAATGGATATATTAAGAGTGTTTTTTGTCCGTTGATTATCAGTACCTACAAATTAAATAAACACGGTTACCATCCATTCCCTTATGTCCACTTTACAGTTGTTATATTGCCAATTCCATTAGATATTTTTGGTGGATTCCTTCCCTTGCCAACCTAATTGTTGAAAGGAATACAAAGGAAGATGATTTGTCGCATCATGGAACCCGATGCTTACACGGGGATTTGAGGTGTGACATCATATCTAATTTTTTTAAATATTCGCTTTGTTTAACAAATATTCATAACAAATCGAACACGGATATATATATATATATATATATATATATATATATATATAATTTTAAATAAATGTTATGGATAAGATGATACACACTAAAAGAATAGAACCCGATACAAAGAATTATATATCTATATATTAGAATTAAATTTTTGGTTGTACTCCACCAATCATCTTCCATTTTTATAGTTACTAGGTCCTTGTTATCTTTGTAATCTTTATCATAATCGTAATCATCTTCACCTCCATTCTAGATTCAGTGACATCGAAATCTCCAACATCTTTTTCCTTTTCTCTAGGTTGTTCTAGTACATGCTCTTTTTTTATTGTTACTAACAGTATCATCCCTCTCCACTTCTCTCCCCCATCCCATATTTTCAGCCACAAAATATATGTGTCACCATTCAAAACCTTAATTTTGTAAAGAAAAGTGTAATCGGTTATATCTGATATTCGTTTAAGTAAACAAATACGAATACGGATCTTATTTTAAATATCTGCAGACATCCCAATTCATACCCAATATTCGATTAAATAAATGAATACGGATATATCTACATTCACCGCTTCGAATTCACTCCATTTACAGCACTAATTTGTCCAAAGAAGATGCCTTTATATGTCACATTCACCGCATATATGTGTCCTTCGTATGAAGGATGGTGAAACGGGTGATCATATTATGATCCATTGTGCCTTTGCAAGAGCTATTTGGGCCTATTTCTTATCTCCCATGTCACTGGGTTGGGTGCCAAGAAGTCTTTTTGATCTTTTCATTCAATGGAAATGTGATATCTTAGCCTCTTGAGGCAAGAAATTCTGGTTGGGCATTCTTCATGGAGTGTTGGGGTATTTAGAAAGAGGAGCAAAAGAATTTCCGATGGGGTGTGGAAGTCTCCTATTGAAGTTGCAGACTCCATTCTTTTTTAAGTCACTTCGTGGACAATTGCTTCAAAAGGTTTTGATGGATTATCAATCAATTACATTACTAGGGATTGGCACTCTTGTATATTTTCCTTTATCATGTGATTTATAGTGATTTTTATTGGCCTCCTTTGGCCCCTTGTTCTTGATATTGTACATTCCCCTCTCTTCATTCTTTTTTTTTTTTTTTGATAGGTAATAAAAGTTAGTGGTTAATTTATTAGTAGGTGAAGGCCAATTTTGAACCTGGGTCTATGGTACGACACCCACAAACTTTACTAACTTTGCAACCTAACATCTTCTTCTCCTCTCTTTTTTCTTCAATAAAGATAGTTATTCATAAATAAAAAAAAGGTATTTCCATAGATTTTCTTCTTCTTTTATATATAGAAATCCCTAGTAATATTCATGTGGTATGATCAGATATTAAATAAGTAATTGATGTATCCAAAGAGAAAGCATCAACTTTCACAAACCACGTCAAACTGAAACCTCAACAAATAACCTGTAAACATTCTTTGATAATGCATTCTTTTGGACAGCTAGGAAAATCTCACATAAGAAATAAGGCTTTTTCACCCCCCCAGGTCGTAACTTTTTTTTAACTTGTAAAGAATTGTTCTCAACGAGAAGGAAACACAATAACAAAGGCAAACAGAGAAAGACACATTGGAGACGCTTGCACACTGATTTCTTTTATCTCTACAATTTGGGCCAATTTCTATCTCAATCTAATCAATTGCAGTCAGTGAAGGCCATTGATTGTATAAAGGAGTCCCATTTGTAGTGGACAAGTGGCACAATTGTATGAGCACAATTGTATGATGCCTTGAAGAAAAGAATTCTCAAGGTGCCGGTTTTAGTGCTTCTACATACGTTCGCTACTAATAGGCAAGAGGTAAATTTACCACCCAAGACTTTCCAAATTTACCTAAGAGAGAAGTGATGAAGACATGGGAGCTAGGTGGAGCCACATATGGCCTTGGTGGGGTCCACACAAGAAGGCACATGAGAGAACCTATAAAGACACGTGGAAGACATGTTATAGAGATTTTTAAAGTTATTTTAGTGTTTTACTTAATAGTTTATAAGTTATTAGAGTCTAGGAAATTTGGATCATTTTAATTATTGTTTTTTGGTATTTGTGTAATAAGGCATTATCGTCCATGATATTTTAGTAATATTAGAGTCAACTAGTCAAAATGGGGCCTTCTAAGAGTGCTGGACGAAATTCTCTAGAAAGGCATAATTTTAGTTGTTTTTGTTTTTAGAAAGTGAAGTTTTAAGTAGTTTTGACTTTAGGAAAATCTTAGGTAACAAGTAAGCTAGGAGTTTAGGAGTGTCAAAGTTGTTTTTTTAGCATTTTCATGAGTTTGTGAGCCTATATATGGGTTGCACGTTTTTGTACTTTGCACGATGAAATCAATAAAAATTTTGGTTGCTTTCTTTCTCTCCCTAAGCAGAACTCCTTCTCTTCTTCAAGCTTGAAAAGTTTTCAAGTCCTTAGTGCCTAAGGCTCGGCTTAGTTGGTGATTTCTCACAAGTACACTTATTTTTATCCTCCCTTCTTCTTTTCTTTTTTTTCTTCTTCTTTTTCACCTACTTTTCTGGTTTCTTGCTGCCCACAGTCCATAAACCACTCAAATACTTCATATTCTTCATCCCCACCTTCCCCACACCAACCGATCAACTGTCTTATATTCCCCTTGTGTTTCCATCATCTTACACCAATCTCCCCACCACTCTTCTTGCAATCAGACTGCCCAAACCCAGAAAACTTCAAGAAACTTGTTAAAACACTTGCCCAGATTTTCAGCATACCTACTTTGGATTTCTTGTGATTTTTATATGGGGACTGGTATACTATACCATGTGGCAAGCCTAGATTACCTATCCTTGAAGTTTTGCTTGATCAAAATATAAAACCCAACCTGACTAACCTGTACAGCCAGGCTTGAGTTTGGGTTTTCCTTTTTTTTAAGAAGAAAGGCTTCTTTATTGCTAGATATATATGGGGAGTATGCCTTGACATGTGGGATTGATTAGGAGTAATTGGTGGTTTAAACTTCAAGAATCCTTGGTTCTATTGCATATCGATTTTCTAGTGAGAATTCTTTTGTCTTCTAAGCATTTGAAAATTTGTCTAAGGGAAGTCCTTGGTGTCTAAGGCTTGGCTTGCTTAGTGATTTCCAAGTTTGAGGTTGGTATTAGAACCAGGTTCCAATTAATTCTAATTAGTTGGGGCCTTGGGACTTTAAGAAAGACTTCCTATATAGACACAAGAATAACTTGTGGTTGCTACTCTGTATTGGAGTGTGTGTGGCTGATTCACGTGTTCTTGCTGGAAAGTTCCCTTCTACTGAGGATGTTCTATTGAAGAAGATTGCAAGCAATCAGATTTGATGTAAGTTACTGCTAGATGTTAGTTATTACGCAGTACTGATTGGCTGAAGAACTACACCTGTTCTATAGAAGTGCTGTTTAAGCATCTGTGAAGGCTGATCTGAAGCCTTTCTATTTCATGTGGGCTCATCTGCCAGCTTCATTGATTCACCGAGGAATGCTGATCTGGGCACCATAGGCTGCTGCTGTTCTGACTGTTCGAGGCCACCAGAGACCTTTCTACTGGAATTCAGTCCCTCATCTGTTGTGCTGAAGTTTGGTGTGAGCCTCTTTCATCAGATTGACCTATTGTTTGCGTCATTAAGCTGTTTTAGGTGGACAAACCCTCTACTGATTGAGAATACAGGTTCCAACTAGTTTCATTTAGAGCTCTTGGGGGTATTAAGAAGGAGTCATGGGGCTGACTCTGCATTGGTTCATTGAAGACCATTTTTGTATAAAAGCTGTTTGAGGTTTTGTCTGAAAGGGTGTTGTTCTATGGGATTCACATAAGCACTATTCAATGAGAAGTATTTGTGGTACTGATTTTGACTCCCTTGTAATTAATTCTTGGGTATTTTTCGACCTAAAATCAAACCCCTAACATGCCTATACCTGTATCAGAACAGAACCAAAACATCCCATCCAATCTTGTGTGGTTGAAGCATGATGATGGTTTCAGTTCAAAACTTCTGAGAAGTAGCCTCTACTCTGTTCTAGAATCTAAGGCAGATAGCCTTGATTTATTTCTGGCCCAAACTTTACCAGGACCCTACTGTTGCTGTTTAGTCCATAGCACTTTTGCTGTCCTGATTACTAATCTTCAAAGGAAATCCTTGTGGTCGCCCCATAAGTCATCATTAACCTGCTGTTGGAGGGCTCCTTGTTGAAGATACTTCAAGTCAGAAGATTATTGGTGTTGTTTGATACCTGAGTTCTTACAGGAAGCTCTTGGAGATATCTATTTTGTTGAGTTCAGTTCGATGAAGTTCACAGCACTTCAACACATGCTGTACTCCTTGCTGGTCCTTTGAATACTCCGGGAGATTCTCAATCTCATAGTGTACTTACTGCTGGTTGGAGTGACTGAAAACAACCCTGGAGACCTTTGCTAGTGCTGTAGCTGAGATTTGATTGAAGTTTGACCATTATAGCTCTAAACACTGATCTGCTTGTTATCTAGTGTGCATATTCTGTGAGCCTGGAGACTCCACTTTGCTGGAATCATGATTTAAGATGCTGGAGTATTACTATAGTGGAGGATGTGAAACTTTGTGGTTGAATACTTATCACACTGGACACTCGCTGAAGGCTGTTACCATCTATACATAGGATGTTGTGAAGATATGGGATTTAAAGTGAAGTATCCTTTTACTTTCCCTCATGGAAAGCGTATTGTGGTCATACTTAGTGACCAATATGAAGGAAATTACATTTTATATGGGATGATAGAGAGGCTTTCGATGCATCCTAAGGCATGAAGATTTTGTTTCCATAAAGAATGACACTTTATTATTCAGTTTGAGAGTCGAAAATACAGTGATAGTGCGGAGTGCTATTTGCGTGAAGACATTTTTGAGGGTTATCATATGATCCTAGGAAAAAAGTGGTTGGATGAGCAGAAGGCTTCATTCGATAAGATATCTAATACTCTTCGGATTTGTGATTGGGGAGTATATTATAAGCTTTCAGTCAGACATGTTGACATGGGACCGCCTATTTCAGACCAATTAGATAAGAGCAAACATGATGATGCTATTAGAAGGGCAAATAAATTGTTTTCCCTACTTGACTCAATTAAGGAGCGATTTCAGGAGATCCAGGACATACTTGGCAGGCTTATCCAGGTCTCTCCTCAATAGAAGAGTGCAAAGATGGAGGGCTCCGAACCTGAGGTTGGAGTACATTCAAAGGAGATACAGAGTACAATTGAAGAGCTTGAGGCGAAGTTTAGGAGTGTGAAACCAAGACACCAGATGAAGACAATAGTGTGGGAGAAATTAAGATGGTTAGTGATGATCAGTGTGATGGGCTAGCAGAGTCCACTGATGAGTTTTTCCTTGCTACTCTAGTTTGTGACCAGCCACATGATGATATTCTAGTTCCAGATTAGACCGAAATTCAGCCCATACATGTTCTTGACTCTATGGTGCTATTCGAGATTGATACTCTAGTACAAATTCAGCACGATGAGTACTACGAGGTGTATCCGTTATCAGTTGCTTCTCAGGAAACAGTTGCCTACTATGAGATCTTTCCTCCATACATCGGGTTTGCATCATAACCTAATTATTGGAGGCTATGGTTCGTGGTTGGTTAGTGTGAGTTCCAGAGAAAAAGAAAAAATAAAGATCTTATTTGAAGCTTTTCCAAACCTAAAACAGGGGATCTTGGCTTCCACCAAGCTTGAATAAACCCAAGGAATCCACCTTTGGGGAAAACCACTTCTGATTTTTAGACTTCACAAAGGAAGAACACACTAACTAAGAGCTAGAAAGCTAGAAAATTCTTTATTCATCAATTTTTTCATTCATTGTAAAATTATGGAGAAGGGTTGCCTTTAAATAGGCTACAACCTTAAACAATTAAAAACTTGCTAAAATAGGAAACTTCTAAAAATCCTAAACTTGCGAGCCAAGTTTTTTAAAACATAAAACTAAAAATCTTATTTTCCTAAAATTAAAACAACTAAAACTTAAAACTTTGTATAAAAAAAACACTACTCCCGTTTTACTGACACCCCCTTAGTAATATGGTCATAATTTTCCTAAATCACATCAAATTTGCACAATCTTGGTCTCGTTAGAAAAGTAACTGAATAACATATCTAATTACACTAAAATCAAGCCAAAATGACAAGTTTTGACCTTTGAAAAAGTGGGGTAAA
>JAOXJP010228505.1:0-11114 GCA_025762735.1 Platanus orientalis | reverse complement strand
TATATATATATATTATGACATGTAGCAAACACAAAAGAACTACACCTTCAATTGTATTCCCATATTGCAATAAAGATTATCATACTTCTTCCTTTTCATCAAAATTGCACATGAAAAATCATACACTCATATGCAATTTTAATAACTCCACTGTAATTATACATATACAATCTTTGGAGCCTAATTGGCTAAGTGATATTAAATTTTTTTCACATCTTTAGGGCACACATCACACCATTCAAAATGAATAATAAAGATTAATAGCCAAGATGAGTAGAATGCTGGAAAGCAAGAAACAATACACACCTAGAATGAGTGTAACTAAAATGAGGATATGGGATCTATAAGTGTCAAGACTAGAAATGATGGAATCATAAATGAATTCTTTCCTAAAGGTTAGGTGTAGCATCAATAGGTAACAGGATGATAGGAAATTGACTAAGATGTTATGGTTGTTTGTATTAATGATGATATGATGCAAGTTGACTTAAAACTGAGAAAATACACAATTATTATTATTATTATTATTATTATTATTTTGGTAAGAATACACAATTATTTATATGGTCCTATCTAATGGAAGGATGGCCAGACCAAAGTCAATCTGAAGGGTAGAACCCCAACGCATACTTTGACTAGAGACTAACCTTAGCCAAAATTCGGCCCATTTAGAAGAAAAAAAATGAACTTCTAGTCAAGTTTAAGCTAGCCAAGAATAATGTCCCACAAGACGAACTTTGACCAAGTTTGGGTAAACCCAAACATAGCAAATATGAGTTTCTAGTCAAGTTCAAGCTTCTAGTTAGTGTCGTTTGCCTAGTGTACGATCAGCTAAATTTACTTCTCCTCCATACTAGCAAATAAAGAAAAACAAAACCATTTAATATTAAAAATTCTTCCATTTAAATTTAATTAAACAAAAAAGTCAAGAGAAAATATTGCAGAAAAAAGCGTAGAAGGCATCTACATACATGCCACCCCAATTACTTTATAGCCTGTTTGGCAGTCACATGTAATGTAATCATTTCATTTGAGTTTCGCAAGGCATTTGTAGCCATGAGGTGATGGTTCTTAATGAACTCATTCAAATTTACACTGATATATTAACTACAATTAGAAATGAAGTCATCTTAGGTTTTTCTATAAAAATGACTTATATTATCAAGCACAAATGACTGCAAATCTGACTGAATTCATTACAAACCATCTCGTTGTGGCCACAAAAAGCGTTGGAAAACTCAAATAAAATGATTACATTACAGGTGCCTGCCAAACACGGTCTTAAGCTTTCCACTAAAGGAAATTGACTAAAAGGGTCCATGCTTCACCATCACATCCCCCATAAACCCTGTACCCTATCCTGTACTCCCCCTGAGCCATTGAAATTTCAAATTCTACAAAGAAAACTTCAATGGCTGGCAAAAATGGTCTGTTCTGTTGATACTATCCACATGTGATGATCTGGCAGTCATGTGAAGCCCTTCTCAGATCCTCTCCTCACCTTAAGTTTGCGCTGCCATACATATATACTCATACCCCCAAAATAATGATTTTTGGGTATTTGTCGCACAGTAGGCAAGCGCACACGTACCCCCAAAACAGTGAAAATCACCATCCAAAAAAGTGATTGATTTTCACTTTTTGGGGGTACATGTGCACTGCACGAAGTCGCATAAGAAATCTTGCGATCAGATCCAGGCTGAGAAAAAACAGGAAAGAAATTGACCAACAATTATCCCTGAGAGGTTAGGTGAGAGACAATCGGATGACACGTGCTTTGAGGTGGGGCTCAACATATTTGTTAATAGCCTCACATCGCGCCGGCTCCGTACATAGAGCTTGCCCCTTCGTTGGGATAAAACAAATTAAATAAAAAGGCACTTTTATTATTCAGTGATCTCCCCAGTCATCGCGCCCAGGCATGATATTCATGATATCCAGCTCTTCTCACTATAATAAGTAGAGAACCAGAAATCCGCATCAAGACCCCCCCATCAATTCCTATTTCTGGCTTTCTTTTGTTTCCCTAAGCATGGGTGGTGTGATGAACCCAATTCATGTAGCAATTCTCACAAGCCCCGGCATGGGCCATATTATCCCAATTATCGCTCTAGGCAAGGGCCTTATCACCCTTGAAGGTTTCCATGTCACCATCTTTGTTCCAACCACCAATGCCTCCACAGCACAGTTCCAACTTCTCAAGTCATTAACAGTTCCTGAAGGCCTTCACATTGTTGAACTCCCACCAGCTGACATATCGGGCCTAGTCTCTGCCAATACTGCACTCGAAACCGTACCTCTATCATAGTGAAAGAGTCGGTCCCGGTCCTCTATTCGGCATTAGTTAGTATGGTGCCACGGCCTACAGTCCTAGTTGTGGACATCTTCGGTACTGATGCTTTTGAGGTGGCTGAGGAGCTGGACATGCTTAAGTATGTGTTTATCACAACATCAACCGCATTCCTTGCACTGGTGATGTACCTACCGACACTCGACAAGGAGGTCGAAGGGTAGTACATTGATCTCCAAGAACCGGTGCAAGTTCCGGGTTGTAAACCTATTCAGACCGGTGACCTAATCGACCCAGTGAGGGACCGGAAGAATGATCGAAATGCATGGATGCTGCACCATGCTTCTCAATATCCTATGGCCCATGGCATTCTGGTGAACACATGTGAAGAACTGGAGCCAAAATCAATTAGAGCCCTGAAAGAGGATAAGATCCTATGGCAGATCCCTACACCACCCATATATCCCATTGGCCCATTAACAAGATCCATGGGCCCAAACATGTCAGGGGACAAGTGCTTGGATTGGCTTAACATGCAGCCCAGTGGGTCGGTCGTTTTAATCTCATTCGGGAGCGGCGGGACACTATCAGCTGAGCAGATCACTGAGCTTGCATGGGGGTTGTAGCTGAGCCTGCAACGATTCCTCTGGGTGATTCGTGCTCCTACCAAAGAGGCATCAGGGACTTACTTCACCTCTGGGGTTGGGGTTGGGGTTGGTGACCCTTCGGAGTACTTGCCAGATGGATTCATTACTAGGACCCGGGGAATTGGGCTTGTAGTCCCATCTTGGGCCCCTCAAATTGAGATATTGGGCCATAAGTCCATTGGTGGATTTCTATCACACTGTGGGTGGAACTCATCCTTGGAAAGCATTGTCAATGGTGCGCCGATGATCACATGGCCTCTCTATGCCGAGCAGAGGTTGAACGCATCAATGCTGACAGAGGATATTGGGGTAGCCATGCGCCCAGCAGGGTTGTCTAAGGGAGTGGTGGGTCGTGTAGAGATAGAGAAGGCAGTGAGGCTCCTCATGAAGAGTGAAGAAGGGAAGGCCTTGAGGGCTAGGGCCGCTGAACTCTCAGAGAGTGTGTTAAGGAGCCTAGCTGAAGGTGGGTCTTCATATAAATCGTTCTCCAATGTCACTGAAGAATGGACAGCTCATCTCCACCGGATGAATAGGAAGACCGAAGAAAAAGAACCAACAAAGGACTTCTGGGCATATTGTAGATCAAAAGCTGTGTAAACTAAGCTAATTTAATTACTGTTTGTACTTAAAGCTATTAAATAAAACGCACCAATGTTTTTCCCTTCTAAGTCAATTATTATGATATTGGCACCGGGAATAAGATTGAAATTCTTAACCTCAATAGAGATAAGATACAACCTGCATGGACATACGGGTACCACTAGAAGAGTCTCTAGCACCACAAATCAATCCCCATCAAATGTTTGTATTCCCTTTCTGTGGGCAGCCGGATAACAGATGACAAGGGTCCACAATATATATATAACATCCAATGAGTGTTTGTAATTCCTGTAGCAAGTTGACACCCTGTATTCACAATAACAGTAAGTTGACAATTAGATGGGACAACTGCCCCTACTGCATCTTAAAGGAGATAAGAATACACCCATCTCATATAATGGCATAAGCCTCTTCCCAGAGTTCCCCCAACTGTAATAAAAATAAGTATAATAAGCACGGCAACTTCCAACTGAGGCCTAATAATAATATACTCAATTATACAGAACATTGATTTTCATCTCAGCTAAATTAGAAATTTCCCCTGGTAATTATTAGTGAGCCACATTGCACGGTCTCAGCTGAAGCAGTTGATGGTGTTGGGAAGAGGCTCCCAAGAGTAGAAACCTCTCACACACTTATGGGTTCAGTTGCTTTCTTCAGCCATACCATTTCGGATTCATTCAAGTATGGCTCCAGAACTTCTCTACATCTGGCGTGGTATGTGTCCACCCATTCTATCTCTTCAGGTCCTAGGAGTGGCAGATCCATCAATTTTTTCTGATATGGTACCTGCACATAGAAGGAACGTTCAGTGGAGTTACACGCATGAATATGATAGGTCCACCTTGCTGGTAAAGATATAAAAAACAGGCGAAGGCATGCAGGGTGGTATGGATCCACCATCTGATGGATAGATCAATTCCTGGCTAGAAGATCTCCTAGGCAAAAAGATGAACTAATATACTGATCATAATAACCTGATTGTCAGGTTTATTCAATGTAGATCTCATTGGATTGAACCATGAATGCTGGGTCTTGCCCCCCTGCATAGTGCCAGTTTACAGCCCAGCTGGATGGTAGCCAAATACTTGAAGCTTCCATACTTGGCCAAACTGTTTCTCTGGGCTTTTACAAAGTATCAGGAAACAATGTTTCTCGCTTTTAGCAAACAAGAAAACAGGAAGAACATATGTGATCTCATGAAAAAGCTTAAAATACATAGTGATAAAATTTATATCCTTTTCAATAACAGCAACCTTCAGGTCCCATCCCAAAAAGCTACTTTCAAGTTTCCAAGAAAAAAGAAAAGAGAAAACTGGAAATTGTTTTTCTCTCAAACTTCAAAATTATGCTATCCAGCATAGAAACAGGACTCCTTTTTGGCCCCAACTAAGTGCCATCCCAAAAAAGCTGAACAATTTTTTGAAGAAATTGTCAGTTTATAGACGTTCAGCTATTCCATTAACTCATCTCAGCTGGGTCAACTTGGCCAGTTCCAATTCCCAAATACTGTTGTGCACAAAGACAGTGAAAATTAAAAGTGGATTTAAGGGAGTTATATAGAAGACCTGCTCCGTGGATGTCATCATCAAGAGAAAGAGATATATAAATGGAGGGAAAAATGAATAAACAAACTAACCCATGTGATGTGCTCAAATGCTAAGTAACCCTTGTCTCCAAAATTGAATTTTGTGTTAGCCTTCTTGACTATAAGCACATTCTCCAACCTTATACCAAAGTTCCCATCTTCATAGTAACCAGGTTCTGAAAACAATCCCAACATAAAACCCCAAAAACTCTGTCAACCATCCCAGAACAAACATTTCTAGTTCTTGAAAAGATAAGTATGTGATAATGAATATGCTACACAGTGCAGTACCTGATATATTAATCCAATTAGAATTGGCCTTATTTCCATGTCCTCTTATTTTGTTTTTGGTTTTTTTCAGTGAGAAAAAATTATACCACTGATTCATCTGGTTCACTCCCTTGACTTTTCTGGCAACTCAAATTCTAACCCAATTTGTGCATCCTACTTCTTTCTTCCTTTATTTATTTAGGGTTTTGCTATTTCCACTCCTGCTTTTAATATCACCACTACACTATTATTCGGCTGCAAATGGACAAAAATACCCTTGTGTAAGGGGTTGAATTATTAATAAATAAAAATATTATTTTTGTTCGTTTGCAACTAACAATAAAGGTGGTGGGAGTGGCACTATCAAAAGCAGCAGTGAAAGCGTCATAATTTGTTTAATTATGTGTATAGTCATTTCATCCCATCATGTATCATGTAACAAGCCGTTTCAACCATTTTTAATGAAGCTTGAGCAACAATAAAGACTACCAAACTCAGAAGGGGTCTTTGGCTGCAGGAATAACCCTGTGCTGCTTCCATAAAATCCAGGATAAGAGCTTTCCTGCTCTTTGGCCTGCAGCACAAGGGATGAGAAATACATTTATCCACCAAAACGCACGGTCTTAGTGCACCCCCACCCCCCACCAACAATGTTCAGTTGGATAAATTTGTCGTGTTTAAAAGGGGTTTCCCCCTACAACAAGAAGAAACCCCTTATCTATCACTGCAGCCAGACATTCCCTATTAGAGTACCTGATATCCTAATTAAAGAAAACTGCAAAAATATGTGCATCAGTCTCGACCCTGTACCAAAAAAAAGTCTCAACTCTAAATTACCAATAGGTAACAAAAAACTAACCACTGGAGAAAATCAACATGTAAATATTGTAGGCATCTCATGAACAATTCCTTTCAAGCTTGGAGCTGAAGCAACAATAAAATAAAAGCATGATACTAACCATCCGTCACAGTCATCGAAGCTTGTAATGGCACATTTCGAGCTTGTGGTCTTAAACTAATTAAATGGGGTCCTGCTCAATATACAAAGGAATGAATGAAAATGCATTCACCATTATCACGGCAAGGTTCTAAATGTTGGTGCCAAGGGAAATGTTGGTTAGGCCAAAATAAGCCATGTTGGAAATGTCCGAAAGAAATATTGTAAAAATCATGAAAACTTAGGAAACATATTCTTATTTAACTACATAAATGTAAAGAAACAAATAGATTCATTAGGAATAATAGCTTATTTTAATACACTTGTATTACAATACTCTTAATAAATACACATGCATTTATTAGGAGATTGGTACATAATGATTAACAAACATACTATAATCTAACTGGATAAACATAAGGGAACACATAGATTCTCTTCAATTTCTTCTTTTTTCTCTTCTCCTTCTCCCTTTTTTTATTTATTTTGAATTTATCATTTTTCATATGATTTTTTGGCATAGCAACGCAATGTCAACATTAAGCAATAATATACCGCGTAAGGGGAAAATTCACTCAGACACATTGACATTATACATCATGTTGACCGAAAATTGAAGTTTTATAATGTATTTAATGTTTCATGTCAATGTAGGTAATATGTCATGTCGGTCCTAGTAGACAAGGACATATGTCGGGCAACATATAAGACATTTCGAGATATTTGATACCATGATCACAAGCACATCAAGTAGAAAGAGAAACTTTCTTCTTCTTCTTTATTTTTATTTTTTTTTTATTATTATTATTATTTTCTGTTGATAACAAAAGAGAAGCATTACCAAGTCAAAGTGCACATACCCTCATGAACATTCAGGTAAGACCCAATCCCATGACCAGTACCATGTCGATAATCAAGACCATCCTTCCACAATGGAACTCGAGCAAGAACGTCAAGAGCTTGTCCTAAAATAAAGTAAATTTAAATTTAACTGGATACCCAATAACTTCAAGTCATAGAAGATAAATCTGTTTCAATGCATATTTACGAAGTTAACTGATAAAATTTCAAAATCAAAATAACAATGACAGACTAAACCATTGGTTCCATTGGGAAATCTTGCAGTATCCAAAGCAATGTGGCCTTTGAGAACCTATATCTCCACCAAACAAATTGCGCAACTGTTAGAGACCCCAACATAAATGCTAACTAGCAGGAAAAAAGATTCATATATATATGGAATAGCATTGCATGTACTGGGACAAGGATGTAAACTATCAGGACTTTATCCACACAATGAAAGATCAAAGTAATGTCATGCATTCAATGGTGAATCCGATTCCACCTAAAAAACTATCAACATCCTTTTTTCTTTTCTTTTTTTATGAATAACAAAATATCAACAACCATTGTACGAAACATGTATGAAAAACATACGAAGTGAACTTGATAGAGGCAGGCTTCTCACTTAGACCACCCATTTTACCCACACACACGCACACATAAAGGGACAGAAGAAGAATAAGAAGATACTTAATGAAGAAGAAGAAGAAACCTATTAATCACAAAACTCTGTGTGTGTGTGTGTGTGAGAGAGAGAGAGAGAGGAGAGAGGAGATAGAGAACAAAATATCAGCTACAAAAAAGGCATAAAAAATACAGAGGACCAGAATATCACCCGTATTTCCAAAACTAAAATAAGAGAAATTTAAAAAATACGACAACCACATTTCCTGAATGTGTTGATCAGGATTAAACTGGAAGTATTGGATGAGATGAATTCATCTTTGGAATAATAGAAAGAGAGTCTACCTACCGCAGAATAGCACGCTTTTTCATGAGCTGAAGGTTTGCCGAAATGAACCGTCCGTGTTATATCAGTTGTTCCATCTTGATACTTCGAAACCACCGTTACATAATTCAGTAAAGAAATTCATATAACAGAAATACAAAAGCAAGCTATAATAAATAAAAGGTGGTCAGTTTCCTACACAGCCCATGTAGGAAAAGGATTCCCACGAGGTGGGAATACAGGTGACAGCTCAGGTAGAGAAGGCATCTATGTGTTCACTACCTCATCCTTTACATCTGTGGCAATTTTCAGCCCAATTATGCCACATGGCAAATGACAGGCTTTCTCTCAATGTACTTTTATACTTGAAAATATTAAAATTTCACCAGTTGCTATTCAAAGAGGAATGTAACATGGTCTTAAATAGAAAACAGCACAGCTCATATGGCCAATCTCCTATCAGATTGATGCCCAGATTGACCACATCATCCCTCCCATGGTGAGAAAAGAGGCCATGTGTGGAAGAATCCTACACATAGCATCTGGAAGAACTTTCCCCAAAAAGATATATGGTAAAACAAAATTGACAACTTCAAGCAATGAATTTATGCACAAGCTATTCAAGGTAGTAGACAAACCTGTGCACCTGAATCAAATAGATAGATACTATCTGCATCAAGTTCAGAACATGATGTTGGGTCTGGTGCATAATGAATAATTGCTGCGTTTGAACCAACCGATGAAATAGTAGGAAAACTTAACCCTTTAAAAAGCTGCAGTAAAACCATGCAGAAGGAATCAGAGTAGATAGTACAAATATGTAACAGCAGGGAACCCAAGTGACATCGAAGAGAACCTTACAATCCAGAATAAACAAAAAATGTATGGCTAGCATTACAAGGAAAAAAGTAAAAATTGTATAAAGGAACATTATTAGAAGTAAATGTCCCTGGTGACCCCACATTACAGAAACCATAATGCCACCATGCTCCACAGGGTATGCCCCAATATATATTGATGAGCCCTTCCAACCACATGTTTGGCTAGTTCATCTGCAACGAGTTTGCCGACCTAGCATCAAATGGAACCAGATATTCAACAAGGATGCTAAGGGCCAGGCCTCCTCCACAAACCTCTCCCATCCAAGATGAGCTGTTATAACCATATCTGACCCCCACTCAACCGTCACTGGATCCCAAGTGAAAGGGCCAATGAGAGACCAATTAAAAGTACTATGACTTCTATTGTGGCTGAATCACTTGTCTATAGGACCAGGGTATGCCTAAACAACACTCCTAAAGCTGTCACTCAAGGCCCCCAATACCTGAGTATTCCCATGAGCATCCATCAAAGTCAACTTTGCTTGAATTCCCCCGAAGAACCCAAAGTCTAGTAACCTATGGCATGAAATTGGGAGAAATGATAATCTTCAACCAATCCCAAATGATAGTTTTCAATGGAGCCGTAGAAAATTTTCACTACAGAAGCCCAATGTGCCACACTGATGGTGATCGGATGATGTAGGACACCAATTAGATTGGTCCTACAAGGTTAAGAAGGTGATGGGAATTCAAGAATTAAGCTATACACAACCAAGAATTAGAATCTTGAAATAAAGAAAAGTCTAGATCTAATTGAATCAATTAAATAATTCAAGACTTGATATCTTAGAATTAGAAAATATGAAATAAATCAAGAAGGGAGAAGAAATAAGAAGAAAAGACCCAAAAGGGTAATTTTGTAATTTCCACACAGAATATCAAAATTACCAAAATAGCCCTACTGATACTTCAGAATTTTATAAAATTTTACAAGGAATTATATGACCCTTAGAGGGATTCCCATACAAATTTTCATCTAATTCTAAGATATCTAAGTATATAAAACCTTTAAAATTCAGATTTGCAGAATTCTTTAATAGAGGATTCAAGAAGATCAAGAAAGAGAGATACTTAATGAATCTTTAATCCAAGAAACCAAATAGTGCAGAAAATTTAAAGAATCAGCAAGATATATGCAAGAATCATGAAAAAAGACACAAGAAAGAGAAAACGAAAAAGAAAAAGAAAGAATCAAGAAGAAAGTAGCAAGAAGAGAGGGAGAAAGGAAGAAAATATCGTAGGAGAAGAGTGGGGAGAGAAAATAGGGGAGGAAAGAGAGAAGAAATTCACCTCACATGAGGGGTTAGAGAAGATATAAAAGCTCCGTCGCGAGCTCCAAAACCAAATTTCAATTCATCATTCTTCAAAAACTGAATTACTACCTAATGATCTCCTATATTTATAAAGTTAAACCACTAGACTCCTAATCTAAGTAAGATTCCTATTTAGATTCCAAATAAAATTCCTAATTCCATCTAAACCACTGGCATTTAATGTCTTATTACATAAAATCTAAATTAAGTCACATTTCCTTTCTAAGGCCTTTAGGACCTGATTACATCGGAAAAATGGCTAAAATAAATCCAAAAACAACTTTAAAATAAAATAAAACCCAAAAATAATAACCTTAACATTTCTAAAAACAACCTTAAAAATCCCTAAACTATTGGGCACGTCTTGGGAACTATCCATGGTCCTCAAGCTTCCTCTTTTGACTTCATATGCTCCTACATCCATAGGTCTAAAACTCGCCCAATCCGGACTCAAATCGGCCGGGTCCGATCCCGATTTGGGGGTGAAATTGGTTTTAGTGCAGGATCGAGCGATCCATGAGTTGGATCGCCGGATTGGCCAATCCAGAGTTATAGCACATGGATCGTCCGATCCTGAGCTGGATCAGCCGATCCGGAACCGAATCATCCTGGATCGGACGATCCAACTCAGGATCGTCCGTAAGAACAAAAATACCGTCCGTAAGTTACTTTTCCTCATTTTTTATCACTTCCCTCTCTCATGCACCGATTTCTCTAAATTTTTTTTGATAAATCACATCTTACAACCTTTATCTCTTGTTTTAAACAAGTTTTTGCGATCAAAAACTTGTTTTGT
>JAOXJP010228504.1:0-11114 GCA_025762735.1 Platanus orientalis | reverse complement strand
CTAAAAAAATGACTAGTAACCACTTGTATATTATTTTAATTTATTTGTACATGACTTAAATGCTTTATATAGTTATTATAGTCCAGAGTGTGTAATCATGCTCAACATAGATTGAATTTTCATAACAGTTTACAACAAAATTTTCATAGTATTTCAAAGCATTCTAGCGAAATTTTCATTAATCCTCATGACGAATAATCCATCAAAATCAAAATTTTGAACCTTGGATGGATCTAGAGTTCAAACCTATATCTCAACATTTTTTTTTTTTTTTTAAATTCATGAACCGGCCAATTAATGAGGCTGGGCCCAAACCCCAGCCCAAGCCCATCCCTATGAGCCCAAACCCAGTCTATAATTATAAGGCCAGGCCTGGGCCTACCATGGCCCGGCCCATGCCCACCCCTACTACTTATCCATCAAGTAACCAAACGGGGATCTTCTTCTCCACTTATCAACAAGAAAACAATAAAATATAATGGTGTTCTCATCCTCTCCACACAACCCAACCCTAAGATCTCTTGAGAAAATTACCAACAACCCTAACAAGTATTACAAAGTAGTAGTGACATTTTTTTCTATTATATAGCACTCTCCAAAACGTGGGGTTTGGAAAACCCAAATCCAATAGAACCTAGGACTTCACTAAGAGGGAAGAGGAAGTGGTTTCCTTCCCAAAGTCAGGGTCAACCCTAGTAAACATAAACCCCGTCTCTCCTTGAAGGTGATTCAAGGAAATGCCAACTTGTTAGCTTCTCATGAGTCATGAAGGACCCCAAGGTATTTATTTATGGAAATATGAGAACCAGATGCTTTGCACTCAAAATGGCCCAGTTGCGGGCTGGGATTAGGTACGGAAATCAATTTTTCATGATGTATTAGGATAACATCAGGAGGCTGACACATCAGTGTCAAAAAGTAACTTTCACTTTTTGGGGGGGGCGCTTATCACTTTTCAATGCTGATATGTGTCCACCCCTGATGCCATTCTAATACATTAGGAAAAGCTTATTTCCATACCTAATTTCTTCCGCCCAGTTGCAAGATAGGTGATCATATAAATTTGGCTGGTTGAAGTTGTAACTAGGTATTAAACCAATTACCTAAAGGTTGATGTGAACAGCACCATCCAAAGGCCTTGACCTCAAACCCACCAACCGTAATTAAGCTGACAAAGCAATACATTAGTATCTCAATAGAGTTTGAGCTGTATGTTGTTCTTAAGACGTATGCTTTCAATATAATGCATATTGGAAGAGACTGCTGGGGGCCCGGCCCGGCTTTTGTGCACTCAAAATCCAGGCACAATGCCACACTTCAGCACCGAAAAGTGATTTACACTTTTGGGGGGCGTACTTATCACTTTTCGGCCCTGATGTGTCTGCTCCCTGGTCCATGCACATGCATTATGCACGGATTTTGAGTGCACAAAATCCGGAGTGGACTGGGGGATATGTGAAGGTGTCGAAACCTATCAAACGTGACATATTGACACTTCTTTATGGTTTAAGTTATATGATAAGGATGTGTTTTTGTGTAAATTTGTAGATCAAACATTGTTTTTACTGCAACTCGATTGCCAATATCAAAACATTAATTAGTGGCACTTGAAATGTTGAGCCATAATGTGAACTGTGATACAGCGAGGAGAGTTCAACTAGATTTCGAATCCCTTTAGTTCAGCTAGCTAAGACCTGTTTGATGCACAGGTGACAGTGAGACTCCTGGTTCTAGAGTTGGAAACAAGTTTAATTGGTCATGGATTTGATCTTAAATGAATAACAGAAAGGAACAAAGATATATATTCTACAATATAAAGTACATCAAAATTGCCTCTTGAGGAAAGCTGAAACCAGTCCAAAGCCTTTACCCAAAGAAAAATAATAATAACCCAGCCCAAATGGCACACCCGAATCAACTTCGCTTCTAATGGCCAATCTGAAAACAACAAAGAAAACTGGGTTCGGCCAGTTAGGGAGAGGGTAGACCGTGGGTAGAACCAGTTAATTTGTTTTTTAAGGATCTGCCTTTAAGTTGAACCCAACCCAAGCCTAAGGCTGTCAAGAGAGAGGCTAGTTCGGAGCTTGGTTATGCATCATGAACTGAGCTTGATCCTTGTTTTAAGTTCACAAAGTTGAGACGGAGCCTTCAATTGAGCTCGTTAGCTAAGTAAGCTTAAGCCAAATCTACACTAGGCTCAGCTTGCTGAAAGCTCTGCACATTAAGGGTATGTACACACACAAACACTATATTATGTGTTTAAACATTTAACTCTATTTATATATAGATATAGCTTGTTATAATATGAGCTGTTGGACCTATTTCAACCAGCTATATCTTTAGCCTTTATGAGCATATTTGGCTCATGGATTATTGGGCTTTGCACCTGAAGAGCAGTAACTTGAGTTTGGTGGACTGAACTGAGCTCAGCCTGAGTCTTATGAACCGGACAAAGCGTGGCCCGTTGACACCCCTCTTCGAACCTAAGTAATACTAACCCAATATAGTAAAAGTTCGGCCAGGTCAGGAATCTGGGATGACCCAACAGATTGCCACCCCTAATCCATTACATTTGATGGTAGCTGCAGATACAGTATAATGTCCAAGTATATCTTCTATTTATACAATGCATTAAAATTCTTTGGGTTTCTTTAACAATCATGTCCATGTATGTTTGAACTTGTCAAGGACAAGTGAGGAGTGGTCCTTATTAGATAATGTTGACCCATCAAAAGGCTTAAAAAGTGCCTTTCATCAAACAATAAAAAAGTATTAAGTAAAATTTTGCAAGAGTGTGTTATATGGGGAGAGCATAAATGTATGAGATGACAAAAGAGGGACCCACGGCATCAAATGAATGGGAGGAATGCATTTGACATTGTTATCTAATCTGAGAAGATGAGGCTTTTCTACCATTTTCCTTCAATGCTGAGTGGGGAGGGCCCATTCCATAGAAGAAACTCAATTTCTTTGATAGGGTATCAAAGAAAGTCTTCAGGTTCTTGTCCTGTATGTTGATAATGTGGTAGGGGTTGGAGTGGGTGGGTGTGTTTGGTGGGGCTGTGGAGTAGTTTCTGTCAGCAAAAGATTTTAAGACCCTGAAACCCATTTTCCCCCACAAGAAATTACATTTCACTTGCTTCTGTTTCTATATAGGGGTTGTTTGGCATTTATCAAAGTCATGAACCACATGTGAAGTGGAACCCTGCATGGCATGGTCAGCATCTATGGGTAATCTCCATCAGTTGTTCTCATTAATTACGTAGACAGTGAATAACATGCTGTCAATAGAACCTATCCAAACAGACCCGAAGGGCTCCTGGGAAAAAGGCTTTTCTTTCTTTAAGGTTACTTGGAATCTATATATTTTAGGAGAGAAACGTCTGAGCAGTGAAGACCTACTTTTCACTATTTAGTAACTATCAAATAGTGACAAAAAAATTTTGAATTAATAACCGAAAGCTCTTCCCCACAAAGAAGACTACAAGTCAATTCAACAAAAGAAACAGTACCGAGTACAAAAGCTCTTGCTTAGAGTCCCTTCTTTTCCTGGCCTTTCTTAGGTCTTGTGTGCTTTACATTGAAAATTTACTCAAAAATGTACACAAATACGGTCTGATATCAAGTGCGACACCCCCCTGATGGGACACTCAGGAGGGGGAATCAAAAACCTCCAAAAAGTGAATTGATTCCGCTCCCGAGTGTCCCATCAGGGGTCATGGCGCATACGATTTCATCCCAATACGGTCTGATATCAAGTACATACATACTTGTAAGACATTCAGCACAAGCTGAAGATCAGGACCAATATTTAAGGGGTCCAAAGAGGGCAGATGATGTTGGACGCGTCATCCTCTCCTCATATGGCAAATTTCAACTTAATAGCCATCTACCAAATTAATTTTTGAAGTATGGTTTTTATAAGTATCTTTTTATTAAAACTTTGAAACTTCAATGGCTAGCATTACTAGAGGAAGAGGTAATTACGTGTAGAATACATATTGACATGGATTGGCAAATTGATAGGGCCAATCCTAGGGTTTCCGTCTACCTGACAAAAGATCGGGATTCGCTATGATATCTGTTGGCTGGAAAAGTGTCCTGAGAATCTGTCGTGCCTGATTCTGGTGGTCACAATATCCCTCGCAAAAAAAAGGGATTGAGTGCATTTGGATTCATGGAAATGGAATTGACCTTGTTGAAATCCTTGGAATTAAAGAGTTGTTCTTTTTTAGGAGGATAGAATGAATTGAAATAACACATCCATGTAATTTACATATCAAAGCCATCTTTCATTTACACTAAGGCAATTTAACCAATTTTATTTTCCGCCTTTCTTATCGGGTATCCTAACCTCGCATATGGGCCCAATTTCCATCCTGTTGTATGAATTCAATGAATCCAAATGCAGCCTTAGTGACTATATATTAACACTACACCCAATGACTCTCAGCGTACAAATTATGCGAATCCAAATGCAACCTTAGTGACCACATGTAAACACTATATATATAAAGAACGCTTTTTTTTTCTTGGTAGAAAAAGAATGATGCTTGGGTGACTGCAAAAGTGACCATCTTCTCTACCATGAAGGATTGTATCCACCTCCCTTATCTATTCTAACCTCCGCTGGGCATCAGGGGGCTGCGGGCACATCAGCCCGAAAAGTGATTTACTCCCCCTCCCCCCTCCCAAAAAAAAAAATTCATTTTTCGGTACTGATGCATCCACCCCCTCACACCCAACGGAGGTTAGCGTAAATAAGGGAGGCTGACAAAATCCCTCCTCTCTCTGTGGTTAGTTATTTTTCTACCTATATCCCTCCACCGTTTACATTGATAGGGTATTTTCTATTGTTTGTACAATCATTTATTGTTTACATCGACACTCTGACATTTGATATATTTTCATCACACAATCCAACCCACATCATGTTGTGGGAATCGTATGGTTTGAACTTTATGAAACCATTCATAACTAACAAGCCACCAAATCTGACAATTACTTTAAATAAGTGGTTTATGTGCCATAAATACGATAAAGGAAACACCTCTCCTAGTGAAAAGATGAAAATAGCCCATCAAAAATCATTTAATCGTCATAATTAGATGAGTAACACTAAGGATTTTATCGCCAAAATCTCACCATCTGATTGGATAGTTAAGATTGTGACACGTGGCACACAAAAATTGTTCAAGGTTACGGAAGGGTCTTGGGAGGGGATTTGGAAATTGGGCCACATGCCACTGACATATTTGGTACAACCAATTTCCACCCCAACCCCTCTCTCTGCCTCCCTCTATCTCAAAGGGTGAGCTCAAAACTGCCCATTAGTTATCTTCTATCTAGTATCATGATGAGACAAGACTTTGTGCTTTATCTTATCTCTATACCCCCACTTATTCCACAATTACATTAAGTAGTAGAAGCAATTTAACTCCTATTTTCCCTTTTCTCTATGCAATTCTCATTTTCATTTCCAAGGAAATTTAGAGTTTGAGTATTATTTTTATGCTTTAAAGGATATTTTTTATTTTGTTCGTTCTTTTTTATTATTATTATTGGTAGATTTCGAGGGTAGTTTGAGTATTATAATGAGGCCAGGCTTGCCGGTGAAACTCAAAAGGTTTGGAATCTTGCTGTTATATGATTTTGACATGGTGATAACAAAGGTGGCAACATAATGTGGGTCCACATATTTGTCTAAGGATTTTCTCTTTCCACGTGGCAAGTTTTGGCCCAATTGATCTATGGATATGGTAAAAAGTGGTAGGGATTTGGTACCTCTTAAAGACAGCTGCCTATGGCCCACCCATATGCAGGGGTGGACACATGGTGTTGAAAAAGTAATTTACACTTTTTGAGTGCATTGGATTTAGTGTGACCCCTAAAGTGAGCCAAAGGTAGGACTGACTTTAGGGGCCGACAGTAAAGTGACTTAAACTTCTTATGGGATGCTTTTCACTTTTTAGTGCTGATGTGTTGGTCCCTGATGTCAGTCCTACCTTAGGCTGACCACATGTGGTCCTACCAAATCCTCAGGGCTTTTTGAGGGGGTGATTTGCCCTTTTTGGCACCATGTATCCGTCCGTGCATATGAATGGATCTTAGGCGTTTGTTAAGGGGGTGTACCAAATCCTAAAGAGGTAAAAAGAGCTATTTTTTCAAGTCTTTTCTTTTTGTCATCAAATTTTTCAGCCTTGTTATTTAACGAAGAATTTCTAGAAAAGAAAAAAAATCATGCTCTACCATTCACATCAAGAAAGCATAATAATATGGTGTGCCGTGAAGCTAATGTAAACAAGGTACCATAAATGTGGCTTATTCAGAGGGTGGTTTATAAGATTTGAGTCTAGATCTGCCATGTTAGTCCTTCATGTGACAAAGATCCCCTTGCTATTGCAGTCTTCAAAGATGGAATCGACAAATAGAAAAAAGATTTTCTATTATTACAAGAATAAAAAAGAATCATTAGATATGAGAACAACAGTGTTATAAAAGAGGTATATGACATCATTATTCTCATATCCAAACAATTTGCTATTAAGATAGGGAGCAGATCCTCTACACTGGGAGCACCGTATGCACCCTCACAGGGGGTGTGGGCCTTGTGTACATTTGCATGAGGCATGCACCCCCCCCCCCCCCCCTGAGGGGGTGAATGGTGTTCCCAGTGTAGAGGATCATTGTTAAGGGGGTCCCAATCAAATGGCAGAAAAAGGCACTCATTTATGAATGATGGGATCTATGCCAATTCGAGGGATGTATGGATGGTAACCGGATTCCAATCTGACAATTATAAAGGTGCTCAAAAGCATCGAATTTTTGCACTAAAGGCATATACAAGTGGCATATATATAATGGATTTTGATCCAAAGATAATAAGGGTACTTTCAAGTGTAGTTGTGTTATTAGGAATCCGATCCAAATCATAGGATCTTACAAGTCTATGATCCTAAATTGTCTAAACGATCCAACTTGCTCATAAAATCTTAAGGTGTTAAGATAATAAGGGTACTTTCTAGTGTAGGTGTGTTATTTGGAATCCTATCCAGATCATAGGATCTTACAAGTCAATGATCCTAAATTGTCTAAACGATCCAACTTGCACATAAAATCTTAAGGTGTTAAGATCTAGGTAGGATCCTGCTCATGATCGTGATCCCACAACGATCCTGATTGATCTCACATATTGCATTACTGAGCTTTTTTTCATTAGGTTAACGAGATAAATCTTTAGGATTTTAAGCCTAATTTAATATTTAAAAAAAACCACTCTATACAAACTCACAAGTCCTTTTGACACAAAATAAAAAATAAAACTTTTTTTACAACCAAAAATCCTAACTCCAAATCATCCGAGACTTGTAATGATGGCTGACTATCAAATCATTTAAAGTTCAAAACATTAGTGATTGAAAATGCATTAAAAGATTTTGACAATTTTCCAATGGATGATGTGGATGCTAGCAACAACATTGATGAGGATGTTGATGACAAAAACTACTCTGAACAAAGCATTGAGTTCAATAATAAAAAATTTGGTTTAGATGATAGAATGTTCATAGTTATTTATATTTGTGTGGTTGTTACTATATTAGAAATAGAAGAAAACATGAACCATCTAATATGATTTTGTTTAATTATTTAAATATGTTTTGTTATTGTGGTGTTAGAACTTTGAAAACATTGTACTGTAGTACTTGGTAGCTAATTAATTAACTTTTGATTAATTTGTATTAAAAAAAGTATAATATTTTCTTAATTGGTAGAAACGTAGAGTATAAAAGTACTATATTACATTTTATTCAATTTCTTAATATATATATATATATACACTAATGGTTTTCTATTTTATTTTTTACTGAAAATAAAATTTTACAATCCGATCCACGAAACCCTCTAGCAATGCTATGTAGGATCTCGATTTTAACAATCATACTTGGAATAACTTGGTAGCTAATTAATTACTTTTGATTAATTTGTATTAAAAAAGTATGATATTTTCTTAATTTGTAGAAACGTAGAGTATAAAAGTACTATATTACATTTTATTCATTTTCTTAATAATTTTAATGATTATATATATATATATATATATATAATTTCTAATGGTTTTCTATTTTATTTTTTACTGAAAATAAAATCTTACAATCGGATCCACAAAACCCTCTAGCAATACTATGTAGGATCTCGATTTTAACAATCATACTATTAATTCATTTTCCAAAAGAAAACTGGTCCCTTGGTTTATTGAATTATGATTTCCATGTGGCAAAATACTATTGGTGTTCATATTTTCGCGTGAACAAGTGGTTTATTGCATCATTTTCATCCAAGGAATATTAGCTTGCTTAGATTCATTAAGAAATAAACTAGATTAACTGTAATTGTGCTGTATTTATGAAAAACAGACCTGTAATTGTGCTGTATTTACAAATGGAAAATGAGTGGAGCCAGACTCATGAACTACCATAAGGAGCTATGATTAGAATCTTTGAATTGGTAGGTCCTACAATTTATTCCAATCAAATGGTTCAAAGGAGACCTCACAATGGGGCATCATGACATGCTTTGTAATTGCAGGACAACATGAGGAAATGTCCAAGACACCTTGATCTCAACTTCTCAAAAAACTAGCCCAAAATAATTAAAAATTGCCTATTAGTAGCATCAAGGTCAATGTATTCAATTGGTGGTTCTATGATTTCTGTCACTCTGTTATTAGAGTGGGTAAAATGCCCTTAAAGTAATGAATTAAACAGAACAAAAGGAGAATGACTAAATACCCCTACCTTCTTAGTAACTTTAGGTCTCAACAAACCTACAAGGAACTTTTATTGGTGATTGAAAAGATGGAAAATCTCATAAGAGCCTTTTAAAGATCACAAGTAACAAATTAACTTCTCATCAAACAAATCTACAACATGATCTGATAATCTATGACTACAAGTGAACCGCCACATGGACACCAATCTACTAGCTTTCTCTAGTGGACATTGGACACCAATCACACCTTTAGGAGAGTATTTTGTCAACTTATAAAACTTGCATCACTATGTGAACTATTTTTTCAAAATGTTCTAACTAGTCCTAAACTGCCCCAAGTGGTGAATTTTGATTGGGTCATCCCTTGGAGGACCTTTCAAAGTAGGATCTTTTAGTCCTTCCTCCACTTCCTTTCTTTTCAGTAGCTTTAGCTGGTGGGTAGCAAGGTT
Source organism: Platanus orientalis (assembly GCA_025762735.1). NCBI lineage: Eukaryota > Viridiplantae > Streptophyta > Magnoliopsida > Proteales > Platanaceae > Platanus > Platanus orientalis. Next base: position 1,896 of record JAOXJP010228504.1, on the reverse strand, counting down.
AGCTTGCTATTTCTATATAATTTAGGGTGTTAGAGCCATTTCATCTGTATGTCATATTTTTTCATTGATAATGTTTAACAAGTCCCTCTCCATTAACCACTGCTAATGTGATCAAGGCCTCAGCTTAATTGGCCGGTGCTCTCTGTCGCAACCTTGAGGTCATGAGCTTATTTAGAACTTACCCAACATTTTAAAAGAAAATTTTTATTTGGAATTATAAATAAATAAATAATCACAATTAAGGGCGAAAAGTGGGGTCTCATGAGATAATTTAGAACTTACCCATCACTTAAAAATTCTTGATTTGGAATAAAGAAAATAAAAAATCACAATTAAGGGTGAGATGTGGGGTCGAGCCCCGGTTAGGTCTCAATGGTTGCAACACTTAGGTCATGGTTCATGACTCGTGGCAGACCATTACAGCCTCTTTGAAAAATGGATAATCCCTAATTAGTTTATCCCTAAAAAAAAATCAATTACGGCATTAGCTAGGCGTCAAGGAGAATGAGGTCATATATGAGAGAGAGAGAGAGAGAGAGACAAAGATATGAGTTGGTCAAACAATGACAAAGTGTAAGGAGGAGAAAATTTGGACGGTGGTGGATTGATGGGAGAAAGAAGATTAGTTGGGTGGACAGATTGATTATCACATGGAAGGGTGGGGAAGCAATACTCCTAAACTGGTATTCTTACGTAGTGCCAGCGTTGGAAAGGCTCAAAGTTGAAAGCTATGCCCCCCTCAATGTAATAATTTATCATTAGAAAATTGAGGAAAACCCTAAACTTGGAATAACTAATCAGAACAAAGCATTATACTATGGACATATTACCACCGTTCAAATCCCTTCATTGACCAAGCCAAGTACAAAACCCAAATTATATTTATTGTAAAATGACATAAATTCCCATTACATTTTTGTCATTTGAAAACATACATAAATACACACATACAATGTGGGTCTAATTCGTATTTTAAAATTAATTTACCCAATATTGATTGTCTTGATCGAAACATATTATTTTGTAATTAATAAATTATATGACCCCCTTTAGGTGGTGAATATTACATTATATGAACATGCTTTTTTCGTTTATTTCGATTATTTTGTTAATAAGTATTTTTTTTTTTTTTTTTTTTTTTGTCAGTAAGTTATTGGCTGCCCTTATTTTCAATTCTATGGACTAGTAAGTTCAAGAATTAAATTATTCATTGATATGCTATAATAGGTATGGATAGATAATAAATTAATATGACATTAGAGGAATAATTATCAAGACAGATCAAGAAAATGTCGAGCCTATGCGTATAACAAGGAGGCGTGGGAGCGCCTTTTTCTTTTAAAATATAAAAAATCCAACTGTTAAGACCCATAGCATTTGAGACAGATGAGGACCCTAGTGGCAAGAATTATGAAGTGTGCTTTTTAATCTGCTGTTTAGTTATAACCCATTGTATAATCTGCATTGAACGCATCAAATTAAAACCATCTGCTTCTGACTAGTATGTTTCATCAAATAATGAAGTGGCTGTAATGACTTTTGAGTTGGCTTAAGAGATGAAAGGTGCTTTGATCTAGAGACCCATATTTACCCACAAAAAAAAAAAGATCTAGAAGCACAGGTTATAATATTAGAACAGAGGATCAATGCACATTAATTTGATTCTTATTTATGTATTGTCAAGGGCGATTTGTTTTCCTTTCCTTTTCGTTTTTTTCATGTAAACGATGAAATTCAACTCATGACTTTATGTTGGTTGGCCCCTTGCAAGACCAAGGTGTCCATGAACTACCCACATTAAGGTCAGAATGGGGGTACCCTCCCCCAAAAATTTAGAAAAAAAACACCATTATGTAGGCAGGATTTGGTAAGACAACTTAGAGAGCGGCTAAAGTT
>JAOXJP010228503.1:0-11114 GCA_025762735.1 Platanus orientalis | reverse complement strand
GGAATTTTTCATCAACCAAGAGGTAGGGGACAGTAAACTAACTTTGCTTTTAAATGTCATAGATTCCTAAAACCAATCCAAACTTGTTTTGTAAAGATTATTCTTGTTTTTGAATGAATTTCCAACTGTTCTTCATGAGTTTTGATTCATTTTGAAAGAAAAAATTGATTTTGTATGAAACATTAAACTAATTTCATTTTTTTATTATAGAAGTACCTTACTCATATTTTGTAAAGATCTACTCTATTTTTTTAATCATTTTAAAGTAAAGATCAAAAGCTTTTAAAGGGGTTTTTGAAGTTTTTCAAGAACTAAAATACCATGACTTGTTTTGTAAAATCTTGAGATTCTATATTGGTTTAGATTCATATTCTACATGTTAAAGATTGTTTTGCTACAAGTTTTAATCCGTTTTAAGTTCCAGAATCATTGATTTTAAAGAAAGATTTTTCTGTTTTTAAGAACACAAGAACTTCTAGTTTCGATATTTGGTTTTATAGGATCGTAGAGACTATTCTCTTCTTTTGTAAGAATTGTTAATGATTATATGATTGATTTATGATCTGAATGTGATATGTTCATCATGATTATTGAAAAAAAAATCTGATTGTTTCATAGTTCTGTGCTTAGAAAGATCAAGCATATATGATCTAAAGTGATATGAATTTGTTTATGTTCTGCTATGGATTACTATATGTTATGTACTGCTATTGTTATTTGTTTTTTAGTTATTATTGATAGTTTTGTTATAAGCCACCCTTCATCATCAAAGGGGAAGCATTGATGATGTTCAGCACACCTGACTTATGGTGTAAATGACCCTTTTACCAAGGATTATAAATGGTTATCATGTAGTTCTTCTAACCGAAGATAAAATTGGTGAATCATGTGGCTCTTCTCACCGGAGAAAAAATTGGTGAATCATGTGGCCTTTTGCACCAGGGATTAAATGGTGTAATTGTTATCTGTATTGGATTATCTATCTGTTTTACAAGTTCAGTCTTGTTCAGTTCAATTCTATGCACATGTTTTATTCTATTTAGACCATCTATATGTTTTTGTCTTTTAATGTTTTCAGTTCGATATATGCTTTATATGTAACTGTTCAATTCCGTATATTGTTAAAAGTTATATAACTATCTATTTCATTTTAATTCGTGCAAAAGTTTTGATCCATTATTCCTTAGTTTATTATTACCCACTGAGTTTGTCAAGCTCACCCCAAATTTAACACCATAGATGATGAGGAGATAGCTGCATAGTGGTTGGCAGGCAAGGTTGGAGAGTTAGAAGATTGGATATATGCTATGAGACATTGAGACATTATTTTATTTCAGTTCAGCATTTTATTTCAATTTATTCGAAAAAAATGTAACAAGTTAGTGGATTTTGGTTTAGGCTTGATATTTGATTTTTAGATGATGGTTTAATTTATGTCATACTATTAGTTTATGTGAATGAGATGCCAGGACTAGATTATAGATTATTTTCAAGTTTATGAAAATTTTATTATATGTTGATTATGGGATATGGATGGTTATAATTTATGATATGTAATTCTGCTGCATATGAATGAAAAGAATGAGAAAAAAATTTATATGGACTTTACAAGTTAAGATTGAATGAATGAATGTTTGATATCATGTGCCGAAATTCATGGTCCTTCTAGTGTGGATTTTGAGGCACGACAAGGAGCCTGGAAACTACAGAAACTCATCGTCAAATCCAACGGACAATATTTCGACAAGGGCTTCTATGATTGAGGGTTGCTCACATTCTACCCCCTCCCTGTACCTAAAGCAAGATCGCATGTGGTGGAGGTTCTAACTCATGTGGCTTCTGAGGAGATGGTAGTACAATATAACAATCCTGTAGGCCTACAGGATTTACAAAAAAATCTCATGGCAGAGGATCAGGGGTCTTCGGCCAGTGCTCAACTGAGCAAGGAAAATAGGGATGTGTTGTATCCTGAGGAATCTGATGACTCAAAATACATGACGGAAGATGACGAGCCTTGGAGATGGAGGCTGGGCCTCAAGAGCTGTTCACACCCGACTATAGAAAAAGGTTGGTTGATTACGATGTTTCTTCGACAAGTATTTTCTCAACACCATCACTGGATTTGGTGGGCAGGGCAATCCAAGAAGTGGAAGCCGAAGGCTGGAATTCCAACGAGACAGTGGGCTCCAATCTCCAATGCCATGCATCCAATCAATCCCCAAGCACTCCCCAATCATTTGTTGCTAATTTTGTTGTTTATAGTTCCTCTGTTTTTATAAGTTCCTCTATACCTTGCTCTAACCACCCGATGCCAGAACAACATGGGAACCCTAACACTCCATCCTTTATTCATTGCTCTACCACAAAAGTTCCTTTGCATGTGTCTCCTGCGTTATCCACATGCCCTGACAATCAGCCAAATGGAAGTGCCTTTGGGCAGGATATGGAATGCCATAATGCAGGAGGTCCAATGGGGGTTGAGGTGGGGGTTTTAACTGCCGATGTGGTAAACAGGGCTCTTGAGGATGACTACAATAATAAGGATAAGCCAGTCAAGAAACGATTGGACTTGATGTTGGAAAGGCTAGGCTTATCTGTGCACAACAAAGCAAGGTTGGAAGTTAAGTTGTTTGACTATATTGATGAGATGGAGGAAAACTCCAAGGAGGTGGGGAACAAAACCAGCAAAGGTATGCGGGAGATTCAGAATCTAAGATGGGAAATGAAGGAAAAGGAGAATGTTGATTGCATTGAGGGGAGCAAAAAAGTTGTTAATCCATGAAGATTATAAGTTGGAATGTCTGCGGGTTGGGGGGTGTTAGGAAGAGAAGGTCAGTACCAGAATGTATCTCAAAATACAAGCCGACAATCATTGTTCTACAAGAAACAAAAAAATAAGTTATGAACAACTTATTGGTGAAAAGTATAGTGGGATCACAATTATTTGAATCGTGTGCTCTCCCTACAATTGGGACACGTGGAGGGGTACTCATTGCATGGGATCCATTAGAAATTTCAAAAGTGGATTAAATTCTGGGAAATTTTTCAGTTTCAATTAAGATAATTGAGAAATCTTCCGGTTTTGAAAGGATGCTCTCTAGTGTATATTGGCATTGCAGGCCTCAAAACCAGATAGTTTTGGGAGGAACTAAAACATTTGCATACTCAATGGAGGGACCTGTGCTTGATTAGAGGTGATTTCAATGTTATTAGGTCCATGAATGAGAAAAATAGACCCTATAATATCACTTGCAGCATGAGGGAGTTCAATGAATTCATAAACCAATGTGATCTACGGAATTCTCCTATGCTAAATGCAAAGTTCACATGGATGGATGAGAAAGACAACCCCCTCTTATTAAGGCTGGACAGATTTTTAACTTCCAATTGTTGGGAAGAGGTTTACCCACTTTTCACTCAAGAGGCTATTCCCAAAATAGCATCAGTAATGTTTAACACCTCAAAAGTAAAGTATGGTCCAATCCCTTTCCGCTTTGAGAATATGTGGGTCACACATTTGGATTGTATTCGAGCTTGGTGGTGTGAAGCCGTGGTGGAGGGTTTCGAAGGCCTTTGTTTTATGAAGAACTACAACACCTAAAGATGAGATTGCGTTATTGGAACAAAAATACATTTTGGGACATTAAAGAGAATAAAGATTCACTTTGGAGAGAAGTGGAATCCATTGACCGGGAGGTCTTGGATGAGGGTCATATCCCTCCCCATGTTAGGGATAGGAAGTGTCAACTTTTAATGGAAATGGATTGCTTACTCCGCCAGGATGATATATATTGGAGCCAAAAAACCAAGTATAAATGGCTTAAGGAGGGGGATGGAAACACCAAGTATTTCCATAGAGTAGCCAATGGAAGAAAAAGAAAGAACACTATTTCATCATTGTCCATCCAAGGCTAAGAGGTGTACGATTTTGGGAAAATTAAAAAGGAGGCCATACGTTATTTCTCTCTATTGTATAAAAAAGAAGGGGGGGGAGAAACCAAGAATATCAAATTTATTCTCTTCTAGAATTGGAGATGAGGCATCCTTGAATATTGAAACACCTTTTACAGTGGAGGAGGTGAGGGAGGCAGTAATGTGCATGGGGAAAGATAAATCGCCAGGGCCGGATGGATTCACAATGTTGTTCTTTCAAGAATGTTGGGAGATTGTACAGGAAGACATTATGAAGGTATTATCGGAATTCTATGTCAAGATCGTCATTAGCAAAGGGATTAATGCTACCTTCTTGGTGTTACTCCCAAAAAAGAGCGAAGCCAAGGTTGTAAGATTTTCACCCCATTAGTTTGGTGAGTAGTGTGTACAAGATAATTGCGAAGGTCCTGTCAATCTGCTTGTAGGGTGTAATTAAGTCTGTACTACACACAATTCTCAAAATGCTTTTGTGAAAGGAATGCAAATTTTAGACGGAAAATTAATTGCCAACGAGTGTGTGGATGGAAGGAGGGCAAGAGTTCCAGGTCTTATTTGTAAAATTGATTTTGAGAAAGCATACGACAATGTGGATTGGGATTTTTTACAATGGGTCCTAGAACAGAAAGGTTTTGGAGCTAGATGGATTCGATGGATCATGGGCTGCTTAAACCATCCCCACTTCTCTATCATATTGAATGGCACATCTAAAGGTTTTTTTTATTCATCTAGGGGAATTCAGCAAGGTGACCTGCTATCCCATTTTCTATTTACTTTGGTGGCGGATGCTTTTAGTGAATTGATGTCCAAAGCAAAGCATAGGGGAATCGTTGTTGGGTTCTATTTTGGGAACGATGGCTTCACCATAAATCACCTACAATTTGTTGATGATACTATGTGCTTTCTCAAGGCGGAAGAATCTCGAGTTCACTTACTAAAGACATCCTAAGGATATTCAAAATAATATCAGGGCTCACGATCAATTTGACTAAAACCACAATTGCGGGGATCGCAGTGGGGGAGGAAGAGGTGTTGAGATTTGCTCACATTATGGAATGTAAAATTGATAGGTGGCCGATAAAGTATTTAGGTTTACCATTGGGAGGAGTAGCAAGATCCTTGTCTTTTTGGAATCCGGTCATTGAAAGAATTCAAGGAAAATTAGAGTGTTGGAAGAGGACATACATTTCCATGGGCGGAAGAATCACTCTTATCAAAGCGACATTATCCAACCTACTAGTGTACTACATGTCATTGTTCAAAATGCCATCAAAGATTATCTCGCAAGTGAAAAAACTCCAAAGGGATTTCTTATGGGAGGGAGGTTTAGACAAAAAAGATCATTTGGTCAATTGGTAAGAAGTATGCCAACCAAAATCAATGGGTGGTTTGGGGATCGGAAAGATATAAAAAAAAGGAACATGGCTTTGATGGGAAATGGTTATGGCGTTTCTCCAAGGAATGAGACTCATTATGGCATTCCACAATCTTCCATAAATATGGGCATCAACCAAATGGTTGGAATTTCAATTCACAAATCTCTACCACTTGGTCCCTTTTATAGAAAAACATGTCATTTGTACCCTATTTTCCTTCCCTTTACCAATTTGGAACTTGGTGACAGTCGTGCCATAAAGTTTTGGAAGGATTTATGGTTGGGGGAGTCGAATTTAGCATCCTCGTTCCCCCATTTATACTGCCTTTCCTCCCAAAAAGAGGCGGTGGTGGCTGACATCTTGTTTAACTCTCCCCTTGGTGTTTCATAAAACCTCCTTTTCACTCGTGATTTATATAATTGGGAGGCCCAATTGGCCACATCTCTATTTGACTCCCTTCATAATGTGTTTTTGTCAAGGAGGGTCAAGGATAAACAGGTGTGGGTTCTTGAATCTTCCGAGAAATTTACTTTTAAATCTTTCTTTAAAGCTATCTCTAGCCCTTCTTCTTGTAAGCTATCGTTCCCGCATTAGATGATTTGGAAGCCCTTGGTCCCGCCCAGAGTTAAAGCATTCTCTTGGATTGTTGTGTTAGGCCGAATCAATATGATGGATTTATTCTAAAAAGAAGACCCTACATGCTCATACCCCCCAATGGTGCTCCCTATATTATAAGGATGTGGAAATGGTACATCATATATTCCTACATTGCTCCTTTATAACAAGGGTATGGAACTACTTCATATCACGCTTGGGGTGTTATTGGGTAATGTCGGAGAATCTAAACCAATTGTTCTCTTCGTGGAGAAGTTTCGGGGAACATTTAAAATCCACACATTTTGGGGAATGCCTAGTGCATGTTATTATATGGAATCTTTGGCGGGAGAGAAACAATAGAATCTTCTTTGGTTCATCTCGAAGCTGCGAGGAGGTTATTGAAGCCATAATTAGGGAGTTAGGCAGTTGATTAAAGGCCTCCTTGGAATTCAAAGATCTCCTATTGTCAGATATTTTAACGGATTGGATTACGGCAATAGCATGCTTATCACCCCCATCCTCAAACCCTCAAAATTCTCATTGGAGGAATCCGCCACATGGAGTCCTAAAGCTAAATTGTGATGGGGCTTCTAAAGGTAACCCCGGTCCGGCAGGTTTTGGGTGTGTAATCCAAGATTACAATGGAGACATTTGTAGAGTATGTTGTGGCCCTTTGGAAGAATGCAATCAACTATAGCTGAAACAATGAGCATGCTCATGGGGATTAGGGAACTTCAAAGAATGGAGGCGTCCGGGGCTATCATAAAAGGCAACTCGGCAATAGTAATCGGTTGGGGTCAATTGGGGTCAAGGGAAGGAATGCAAGTCGTGGCAACTTTGGAGTCCAATTTATGAAATCATTGAGATTTCCACAGACATCAGCTGCTCCTTCTCTCATATTCCACGGAAGCAAAACTCTTGGGCAAACAAGCTTGCTAATTGGGGTGTGGGGCAACAATCTTTGTATTTGGGTTTTAGCATGCCATTTTAAACACTTGGGTCTTCTTGTTGTATCATTATGTTTCTTTCTTTCAATAAAGTTTCCGCTATTTATTGGAAAAAAAATCGCCCCCTTATAGAAACCCTATTGTCCTTCTCTTTTATTAGGGTCTTCTTCCCTCATCTATCTTCCTCCTAATTCCCTAAGTTCCTCTTTAATTCCCCTATTCTATGTTAAAGTTCTGATATAGAAATACCATTCTGTTTTAGGTTATCTTTTAAAAGAAATACTACAAACTGGTAAATCTTATGTTTTATATACTTTTAATGATCAGAATTAGTAAAACAATGTTATTTTCTCTATTCCTCCCTTCTTTCCTTGTCTATTTTCCTCTGAATCCTTTTAATTGATTCCCTACTTTTGTCTTTAAGTGTCTTCTAAAGTTGATAGTTATTTGGGTGTGTGAACTTCAATTCTTGGTTGCTTTTAAATTTGTCCTTGCTTCCGCTACATCTATCCAGGCCCATATCAGCAAGCTATACACACCTATGCTGCCCCATATCTGTTTGGCATCAAAGATTGTGATATCTTGCATCAAATTTGGTATTGGAGCCAAGTTTCAGCTGATTCCTATCCATGTTTCTGCAGATTTTGGTGGATTATTCTTTCAACCAAGTTTACAGTTGACTCCCATCTAGCTATGATCCTATGGATCCTTACCCATCTATGAATATTTATCTGGAAATCTACGAAGATCCTCTAGCTTTCCAAGAGTATGAAAAAGGGCTGGAGTATATATCAGAAAATCGCATTAGATCTTAACTTAAAGAAGTGGAACAGAATCTATATCATGAAAGGTAAAATAGTTGGTTTGACAAGTGGAACCGCTTGATTCTCTAATGCCAACATGATATTCTTCTATACAGACTTCAGGAAATCTAAAGGCAGCAGAAAATATTCCAATACAAATTCATTAGTGTCTAGCAAAATGCATGAGAAAATATCAAAGTGGAACAAGCTAGAGTTGCTGCATACTCTTCTCCACCATCAGCCAATGTATTTTCTCATAGAGCTCCTCCAGTCCTCAAAGATTCTTAAGTTCCAGATCAGAAGCCAGATACCAAGGGGCAAAAGGATGTCTGGGTATCTTCAACATCTGATTCCAAGAAAAGTCTAGAAAAAGCCCAATGCCAATACTGCGCCAAAGCAGGACAAAGTTCCAGAGCAAGCCAAGATGAGGAAAAGACCCAAGCAAAAGGGTTCATGCAAGAAGTCATCTATTTTAGGTCCTCTGCCACCTCTATTGCGAACTCTAGACAAACCATCAACGAGACCCTGTGACGAAGATTGGCCTGTTCTGAATTCAAGGATGAAGTTATCCCCACCTTGGGAGAATGATACGAACACTATGAAGAGACTATTGTATGTGCTCCCACACAAGAGGGCCAGATGCAAGTGTTGTATCATATGTGGTCTAATAGGGTCTTTTAGGGGTTGGTCATTCTTGAAATAAGGCCTTTAGTGCCAAGGGTTTTTTGGTTCTTAAGGATACTTTTGTAACAAGGTTGAAAAGCCAAGCAGTTTATGGGTATTTTAGTGGTGGTCGACAACTAATGTTTTTGTCCTTTAGTGGATCTTCAAAGTCAACAATGTGGTCTCTACTACAAGCTGGTCCACAGCCCCTCCTTTAATGGGTATTCAGTAGTTTTAGTTTTAGGCAATTATGGGTTTTAGAAGTCTTTTGTTTTTAGTAAGTCTTAGGAGTCAAGTTTAGGAGTTTTTAGAAGTTTCTATTTTTGGTATTTCCAAATTTTAGATGGTGTAAGCCTATTTAAAGGCACCCAACGACTGAATAAACTTAGAAATAGATTATTAAGTTTGAATTGGGTTTCCCTTTTGGACATGGTCCCTCCTATTCCCCTTCTCTTGGTGTAGCCGTGAGGCTCCCACTAGGGTGTTCCCTAGTTCTTCTAGTAGATTTAGTGAATAGGGTTTGTGATTGGGGTTTGTAAGAAGAGAAGAAGAAGAAATAGGAAGAAAAAGAATAAGAGAGGGAATCATATGGGGGTGTAGTGAATCGCTCATATGTATAACTCTTTTATTTATATGAGGGTTACAATTACAAGTATGTCCTCAAATACCAAAGTACTTGCATACCCTTACAAGTATTGTACCCCTGTATACATCAACACTCCCCCTCAAGCTGGTACGTAAATATTGTGCATACCAAGCTTGCAAATAATCATCTTAAAACTAGAACTACACAATCCTTTGGTAAACACATCGGCTAATTGATCCTCAGTTTTCACAAAGGGAATACAGATTTGTCTGGTTTGCAACTTCTCCTTTATAAAGTATCTGTCAACCTCAACATGTTTCGTTCTGTCATGTTGAACTGGATCGTGAGCAATGCGAATAGCGGCCTTACTGTCACAGTACAATCGCATAGGATCATGAGAAGAAAATCCTAACTCTCTCAAGAAACCACGTATCTAAATTATTTCACAGATTCCATGTGTCATGGCCCAGAACTCTGCCTCTGCACTGGAACGAGTTACAACTGACTGTTTCTTACTACGCCAAGAAACAAGATTACCTCCAACAAAGGTACAATAACCAAAAGTAGACCGTCTATCATCCACAGATCTTACCCAATCAACATCAGTAAAAGCCTCAACTTGGAGATCATCCCTTTTGCGAAATAGAAGTCCTTGCCCAGGACTCTTAGCGAACACTACGATAGGTTGCCTCAAGATGTCTAGTTGTGGGGGCATGCATAAACTAGCTGACTACTCCAACAGCATAAGAGATATCAGGCCTAGTCACGGTCAAATAAATCAGTTTCCCAACAAGTCTTTGGTACCGACCGACATCAATAAGTCTATGGCCCTCATCTGCTTGCATGCGATGGTTAGACTCAATGGGAGTGTCACAAGGTTTACATCCTAGCACATACTAGAGTCTTGAAGGAGATCTAATATATATTTGCGTTGAGCTAGAAAAATCTCATCCTTGGATCCAGCAACTTTGATTCCAAGGAAGTACTTGAGAGGCCCCAAATCCTTGATTTCAAACTCCTTCCCAAAAAAACCTTTTAGGTGATTGATCTCACAATGATCATCAGCGGTAACTACAATGTCATCAACATAAACAACAAGAGCTATGACTTTCCCACTCTGATGCTTCACAAAGAGAGTATGGTCAGCATGACATTGCCTGTAACCAATCTTAAGCATAACACCTCGAAATCGCTTAAACCATACTTGGGGGGATTGTTTAAGGCCATAAAGTGCCTTCTTCAAGCGACACACCTTCCCTATCCCTGTGGATAGCTGGAAACTAGGAGGCAATCTCATATAGACTTCATTTTCTAAGTCTCCGTGGAAAAAGGCGTTCTTGACATCAAGTTGGAACAACGGTCAATCTCGATTTGTAACAACTGAGATTAATATTCTAACATAACTCATATTTGCTACAGGAATAACTGTCTCTTGATAATCAATCCCATAGGTTTGAGTGTATCCCTTAGCTACCAATCTAGCTTTATATCGTTCAATAGTGCCATTTGGTTGGAGCTCCACTGAGAATACCCATCTGCACCCCACTTGTTCCTTTCCTCTTCGAAGATCAATAGCATCCCATATCTTATTCTTTTCAAAAGCCTACATTTCTTCTTCCATTGCCCTTCTCCACTGAGGTTGGGAAAGGGCCTGAGAAACACTGCATGGAATAAAAACAAAGGACAAGGAAGTAGAGAATACCCTAAACTCAGGAGACAATGAGTCATAACACACATAGTTAGCAATGGAATGTTGAGTACAAGCACGGGTGCCTTTTCTAACAGCAATGGGTAAATGGGAGTCATCCAAAAGTATAGAGGAAGCAATACCTAGAGAGGAGGTGACTAGTTGGAGAGGCACATGAGGGGTAGAAACAACCTTTTGCCTCTTTCTTACAAACACATGAGTAAAATCTTTCACCTATCCTTTCTCTTGAGTGGGTGCCTTATCCTTTGGAATAGCTGTTTGCTCCCCCTTGCTATGACACCTATCAACATCAAAGGAATACGGAGGAACAGGGAGACGAACAACGACCTCATCTTCATATACATCATGTGTCGCCCCCTGAAGATGAGGATGACTAGGAGAAAAGAAGGGGACAGTCTCATGGAAGGTGACATCCATGGAAACAATACGCCTCCGAGTAGAGGGATGGTAACACTTGTATCTCTTCTGGTTCGGAGCATAGCCAAGAAAAATACACTTGAGAGC
>JAOXJP010228502.1:0-11114 GCA_025762735.1 Platanus orientalis | reverse complement strand
GCATACTGCAATGTAATAAGGATGAGTCTTCGAACTCTTAATGGATCTATAGCTCTTATGGGTGATGTGTTTAATTATAGTACACACTTGATCGATTCACCTACTTGAGTGTGGGGGTGGGGCCGCCTCCTATGAAAACTTGGGCTAGTACTTTAGAGCACTCATGAGCATCCAGGTATGAAACATGACCGAAACTGTGCCAACCCGATAGAACAACGATGATATATTGAGTATGAGATGTGGTTAACAATCTCAATTGATTCATAATTAAGGGATTTAGTTCATAGGACTATGGTCCACTAGATTTATGGATCATGAGTTGTTATACCTAGGATTGGTTCATAGTCTTTCGACACCAATTCCATTGCATCTTTCACTCCAGACCTCTAGTGCTTATTTATTTTGGTATTCTGAATTTATTATAAATCTTGTGGGGGATTGTTATATTTAACGTATATGAAAGATTCAAAATGAATCATGTGTGTATTATGGGCTATGTATTTGTGTGGACCAAATAGGCCCATATAAGTAACTTAAGCCCATTACTATGTTTAAAGATTTGGAAGGAACTTTGAATGAATTGTTTTATTTAAATTTTTAATGTTTCCCTCCAAAACAAAGTACAACTCAACTCTCAAAGTCTTTTGCCTTGAAAGTTTAGTCCCACGTGGGAAGTGGGGAACTTCAACATCCACTTTATAAGTAAATGTAACTCCCTAAGGGGTAATGGGGTTGAAGAGGAGAGGGGAGTTTGGGGATGTTTGTTTGCATCACACGTGTGCGCCAAACCAAACCGAACCGAACCTAGCCGGGGCAGGGCAGGGCGTGGGTGTGGGTTACACAAATTAATTGTTTTATTTTTATTTACTTAAATAAAAAATATTTATTTCAATTGATTACAATTAATTTGGTTTCTTATTTAGTTGATACAATATATGGTAATGTTAATTGACGCGTTATTGAATTTATTAAGATTAATTACGCTTTTATTATTTTCCAACAGAGCTTAGCTCTCCATGGAAGGTATGGGTGTATGCGATCATCATCTTCTATAACAGAAGATGAGGAGAACGAGGAAGAACACAGAAAACATTCCGTGCGAACCAATGGTCTTCTCCTTCTCCGTTCTCTATTGGTTCTTATTGATTCAATTTGGTTTTCATATATCTTACTCCATTGGCATTGGAGGTTGGTCTGAGCTGTTCATGTGAGTCTCTGTTAACCTGTGCGGGGTTTACCAGAGAGATTGGTGTTCCTAGACGTGATTGTTGATCTAGCCTACCGTACTTGCGACAGGCCGGCGAATATCACTTTAAGGACAACGTTATATACATGGTTAATCACCAATCAATAAGTTATTTTCTACTCTTTTAATTTGTAGATATTAAATCGATACATATTCTGTTGAACTGCTTCTGTTACATACCAGAACCTGTGAGTTGATACATATCAGTTAATTGCCATCATTTAGTTCTATTGGATATTGAATTGCCTTATCATTAAAAGAAATACATATTAGTGTTGCTACAAATTCAATTACTATTTACAAAACGTATTTGGGGCAGTTTACAAACTTGGATGAGTTCATGGTCCTACTTGGGTTCTATACTCCTAACTCAATCTATAGGGTCCCTAAACCACTTCTAGGGCCTTTCTAATATTTTGAAATAATAGTTTTACCCGTACACAAGTAAAATTACATTTTTCCCTCTTAGTACAAGGCGAGGCATTACAACAAGTGTAGGGACACTCTTAGTGTAAAACAATTCCACTCATACTCACTAAGTAACCTGCTTAAAACTGATCTTCCAAGTAGAAGGTTTCAAACCTAAATAAGCATTTAATAGGAATCAAAAATATTTTAAAGAAGTCCTATTCACCCCCTCTAGGATGATTCCGTATAGTCCCCTAGGAATTTCTCCGATCGCCCGATTCGAGAGACGAATTTTTGAAGATCAAACATGAGGGGTGCAGGAGCGAATTTGGTGTCTTTTAGGTACTGGGGGAATCTCCAAGGGCTTACTGAGGGTCCAAACTTGATGAAATATAGAGAATATGAGTTTTGGAGAATATGAAGGTAAAATTGTAATTCTAAGCCTAAAATGCTCACTATGAGAAGGCTTATGAAGGCTACAGAGTTCTAAGGAGAATGTGATTGATATTCTAGAGTTTGGACCCTTGTAGCCCTATTGGTGAATCTTAGAAAATCAAGGTTTGGTAAAAAATGATGAATTTAGCTGATCTTGGAGAAGGCTCTACCCATGATGTAGTGTCAGTGATGACTTTAGCAATTGAAATATTCAGGAAGGACTTTGTAGGGGATGTCTAACCACCTAGGGTCTAGGTTTGATCTTCTTGAGTCGGGGTTGCCTAATGTCTGATCCTAACCACTGCATTGATGAGCTTGCTAAGTCCATTAATTAACTTGAGTCCAAATTTAGGTGCTGATAGGATTAAATAAGGAAATTAGGCTTTTTTAAAAGGAATCTTTTTCAAGATGACATTAGGCTTAGGGAAAAACATTAGGAATAAAAAAGTTTTTGAGTGAGTGATAGGGGTGTGTAATGGTTGTGTCCAGGAGATGCCTTTGTAGTCTCTAGGCAATGACCATCTATATTACAAGCTAGTACTATGCCTAGGCCCAAGGAAAACACAGGCCTAAAGCCCTAAACCCAAATTGAATCCATGTGAGTTCATAATATATAGAAAGTATCAAATCTCATGTCATGACCCGAATCCATGGGCCATGAAGTGGAACGAATCCGGATCCGTGACATGGGGTGACACGCCCCGAACCCATATCTCATGGTGAAGAGATCCCCTACTCGGAGTGTCATAACCCTCTTACCTATTTACATTCACCCTTCATATAAATTAATTACTCTTTCACTTATCTAATTAAATCCATTTAATCCATACATATTGCAGCGGAATAATGATAAAGATAAACCAAATCAGGTGCAGCGGAAATATGAGATAGCATCATGTCCAAATATCCAAACTACCAAAGGGCCTTAACATGCCCATAAAAGTATATACACATCTTCGCCCAATAAGGGCCCCATCCAAAGTACTAAGAGAGTAAATCTCCCCTTAGAATGTAAACTAAAGATTGAAATGTAAATAATTGGGCTAGCACACCCAACACCTAGTACTCGTCAACGTCTCAAACGGCACAAACGATACCTGTGTGTCTACTCGTCATTTTGTGGTGGTGTCAATTAGGGTAAGCTTGATGGGCTTAACGAGAGGGTACACAGTTTATACAACACAAAAAAGCAAGTATAGGAGTAGATAGAGTGATCCAAAGTAAATGAGGCAAACAGAATGCAAAAATACATGCATCATCTATAATATGCAAGCAACTCTACTAAGAATCAAGTATGCTCATGCTCCAAAATAACTAAAAGAGAACCCAAACCAAGACAATCCAAAAAATTGATGTACAAGAAACTACATGCAATATGCCATGTACCAAGTGTCATGTACGTGCAAAGTCTCTATTTCTCTTTGTATTTTTTGTCTAAGTTTATCAATAGAATAATGTATTCACCTTGTGCTTCAACACTAATGCAATAAAATACATATCTTTTCCAAATTTATATGTGTTTCCTGTTCTCTATGTTGTTACCTTGTCAATTCTTGTCAAAAAGGGAGAGAAAATCTGTGCAAATACTACTGGGGGTAGTTCATATACTTAGGGGGAGCATTAAAACGTAGTAATGAGTATCACCACATTAATAGCCAATCCAAAATATTCACTCATGTTCACATACGCACATTCATATTATTTTTTATATATCTTTATTCAGTCAAATGGCATGAGAAAGGTTATTCTTGTGTTTGTTGGGTGCAGGGAAAAATTCTCAAGATATATAAAAAGTTCTTCAATTATTTTTGTCTTCTTTATGTATCTTTGAGCCCATGCATTTTGGGTTATGGGGCAAATGATGTAATGGTAAATTAGTGTATTTGAGGTTTTTCCATGGAATTGACAAGGGGGAGATTGTTTATGTACTTAATATCAATCCCATTGATAAACCAATTGTGTAAGGTCTATATGTCTTGTAAGTGTCCTTATGAACTCTAAAGATCAAAGACAAGAAGACAACCTGGACCAAAGACAAGAAGAACAAGGCCGGAAGACACCTCAGACTAATTCAAACTCTTTACTATCAAAGGTACATGCATGCATGATTTATGGTGAGGAAAGTGAAACATATAGCTCATAATGTGTGAAGAATCACTCATAAAAGGCCTAAAAAAATGGCCTGAACACTACCCTTACAGAGACCTAAAATAGTGCACAGATCAGGGTCATGATCAATCACGATTAGGATTTTCTCTCAGTCTGCACCACCTGAGAGCTTAGCCCCTTGTGCCATGATCAATCACGCATAGAATCATGACCCCATGAGACCTTGGCCCTAGGTCCCATGATCAATCATGGATCTCGTGATTGATCGTGAGATAGACCCTAGGCCTTTTTAGATCAAGGCCCGATTCATGACTAATCACAAATCATGGTCGTGATCAATCACCAATCTCGTGATTGATCATGGGGGAAATTTTGAGAAAAATATTATTTTATTTTCTCCATCGAAATACTTCAAAATTGGAATTCCATTTCAAAAATCTAAGGCTAGCAAATATTGCCCGTTTTAAAATATTCCAATCTAAGGACCAAGGGTGCTCCACACCCCTTATAAGAGGGAAACTTTCCTCTTAATGGCATGAATTCAAGCATTTTGAGAGTGAGTTATATTGTTTTTTATAGAAGTGAACTAAAGTCTTCCTCCCTCACAAGTTTTTGAGCCTCTTAGACTAAAAATCTCTTTGAAATCTCTCTCTCACTTTCTCATATACTATTCCAAGCTACTATTATTAGAGGAAAGTTAATTGTTATCTTTAAAGGAAACCCTTGTTTGGCCAAGGAGCACTAGAGCCAAGACTTGAAGCATTGTGAGATCAAAAGACATACTAGCTCATCAAGGAGCACTCCCACTTGGTAAGAATAAAACACCAACCATTGAGTGGTAAGCTTTTCTTTCATGTTGTATTCATTTGCATACATTTTCATGTTCATATTTTTTAGCTTCCGCCAGAGACACTAGAAGTAAGTTTACACTCGCTGGAGACACCAAGTGTAGTAAACAACTTGTTTAGTACAAGTAGTAAGGTTTTTGGTATATTTTAACATATATTGTAATAGTCAATCTTAATGAAAAATACCTACGCTCAGTAGTAAGCTTTTGGAGAGTGGACGTAGGCCATCGTGTCGAACCACTTTAAAACTTGTGTTGTTGATTATTTTGTATGATTGCTTGTCTATTTACTTTTAAATCCATATCTATACTTGTCCATTAACTATTTGATATTATTCTTGAGTGGGAACACCCTTAGCACACGCACTTGCATTAATCAAAATGAAATTAAAATTGAATTAAAAACAATCCAAATAAATCAAAAAGGATAAATTAATTCGAGAAAGGCTATTCACCTCCCTCTAAGATTAACCTATAAGATATTTCATACTACATGCCATGTGTCAAACCCATGATGGTCCGAAAACCAAACTCTCACCAAATACAAATGAACCCATGGAGGTTTCTAATAAATCCAAAACTAAGTTTAAAACCATATAATCCATGTAAGGTTTCCGATAAAACTAAACCATGTGTTGAGCCACTAGGGTCGTCTTCACCAATTAATGTGACCTGGTGATTGGGTACCTGAGGTTCTCTGAGTAAGTATATAGCCCCTTCACCAATTGATGTGACCCAACGGTGGGGTGCCTGATAATTTTAGAGCAAGTATATAGCTCATTCGCCTATTGATGTGACCCAGGGGTGGGTACCTGATAATACCCAAGAAAATATTTAGCTCCTTCACCTATTGATGTGATTCGACGGTGGGTACATGATAATCTCCGAGCTAATATATAGCTCATTCGCCTATTGATGTGACTTGATGGTGGGTACACGATAATCTCTAAGCAAATATATAGCTCCCTTGCCTATTGATGTGACCTGACAATGGGTACCTGATAATCTCTGACAACATATATAGCTCATTCGCCTAATGATGTGATTCGACAGTGGGTACCTGATAATCTCTTAATCAAAATCTGAACACCTAATCCATGCTTATGCCATATATGGAAGAATATCCATGTGTCATATCTCATGAAAGACCCAAAACCAACATGCCAATGGTGATAAAACCAAGTGGTGCAGATGTTCTGAAACCTGCGTAGATAACCAAGTAAAAGCTTTGTGAATACTATGAAGTAAATATGCTATAAATAACATTCTCATGCCACCAAATATTTCAAATGGATGCAAAGCCCAATGAGTTTCACATGGATTCTAAGATCCTAATATGGGAATCAATAAAATTTGCATAAAATACTATAAGCCATCATGAATTGGAGGGAATTCACCAAGGATAATCAAATATCTCATGAAAGAAATCCTAAGGCATCTAGAAGACATATAACTAGTAAGGAAACTATCAAGAGACATTTTATCAAACATGTACAAAGCAAGAATTAAGGAAATCAAAGGAGAAATCCAATATACACACCAAGAAACCTTCAAAACCCTACAACTCATGTAAATCAATCTCCCAAATAGATTAAAGATCACCCAAACCATTCTACAAAGCTCCAATAATCAAGAATGAAATTACATTAAAGTTATCCTAGATGGGGGGTGAATAGGATATCCAATTTTTAATTACCCCTTTTTTCAAAACTTGGAATTGATTTAAATTAATCTTAATCATTTTTATTTAGTCCAAGTGTGTGTGTGTGTTGCAAGGTGACTACTCAAATATTTTGTCAAACACGTAATGAGTAAGAGTAGTAATAAACATAAAAGTAAAGAGACAAACAATCACACACTTAATCCACAACAAAAAATTTATAGTGGTTTAACACTAGGGCTTACATCCACTCTTCTAAAGCTCACCACCGATCTTAGGTATATTTAATTTAGGTACTATTGCAACCTAGGTCAATATACAAAACCCAACTACTTGCTCACAACCAAGCTACACAACAACACTCAATGTCTCCAGCAAGTGTGAACTACTTCCGATGTCTCCGGCAGAGGTAGTCAAGCTTCCGATGTTTCCAATAGAAGTAAAATAATCACAATAGTAAAGATGAATGTAAATGAATGCAAAGTAAAACAAATATTACTACAAAATGGTTGATGTTGCTAGTTGCTTAAAGTGGGGTGCTCCTTGTTAAGCTAGTTTGCCTTAGCTACCCACAAGTTCCAAGTACATGCTATTAGTGCTCGTTAACCAAATGTGAGTTTCCTCTTAGAAAAGTCTCACCACAAGTTCTCCTCAAAAGTAGTAGAGTGGTATTCAAGAGGAGAGAAAGAGAGTGATTCTAAAGTGTGATGTTAGCTACTCAAGCTCAAAATCAATAAAGTAATGAAGTTTTTCTCAATGGGGGAAACTCTCAATATAGTAAATTTTGTAACCCTCTCTAGGTGGCTTGGACTGTTGGTGTTCTTTACCCTAATGGGAAAAATTCCCATTTACAGAGGTGAAAACCACCCATAACCTTTGGATTGGAATCTTTTAAAACGGGGATCTCTTTAAAGCCTCAGATTTTAAAAAATTTGCATTAAAAATCGTGTTTTAAAGTTTTTCCAAAATTTTCCTCTCAATTTATTGGGAGATTTGCAATTAATTGTGGCTCGTGATCAGGCCCGTAATCATTACTTGATCCCTAATTGATTACGATACTATGAGGCCATGCCCAGATCTGTTCCACAATTGATTGAGGCCTATGGGGCCTAGCTCTCGGGAGTCTCAGACTGCACCCAAATCTAGGTCGTAATTGATTATGTGATTCGCAAATGATTGTGCCGTAATCGTTTGTGAGATTTGTAATCAGTTGCGACTCTAGATTTTGGGGGTCTTGATTTTTGCACTCTAAATGGGTCTGTCCTTGGGCCATTGATCCTTGGGTTTTGTGATAGGCTTACCACCATGTCTAGATTGATTTTATGGTTTCAACATGATATGTAATGAATGATTTATACCTTTCTTGGTGGGGCAAGTTCGAGGTAGTCTCCGGTCTTTTCTTCAAGTCTTTGGTCCTCCTTGTCTACATGTCTTGAACTTGTGAGATCATAGGACACTTACAAGACACATATACCACTACCCATTTATCCATGAGATTGACATACATAAAAAATCTCCCCCTTGTCAATTCCATGGAAAACCCAAATACACTGAATTACATATTTTACATAGTCTCCCAAGACCCAAATTACATTGACTCAAACATATATAAGACTCAACATGGATTTAACATATAGTCTTCATGTCTTGTGCTTTGAGTCAAAAAGTCCTGCACACACAACCACAAATCAAACCCCTTCATCATGCCAATTGAATAAGATAAAATCAATATAAAGAGCAAGTACATGAGATGAAAATGGATGCTTGAAATTCAAAAAGTTTGTAAAATTGTTAGTTATTGTTATTGTTACTCCCTCTATTTGAGTGCTCTACTCCCCCTATATATGGAAAGTAACTCCCCTCACTTCCACATCTCATAACCACTTAATCAGTGGATATAAACTATTGCTCCTTCTTTTTGGCAAGAATTGATAAGTATGAAATGGACAAACCATAAGCCAGCTAAGTACAGAGAAAGTGAGCAAGATAATTTTGATTAATCAAAAAAAGAATTACATTATCAGGTTCTTGAGGCTACATCAAAACACTAGGGGACTCTTGTAGTCATCATAAACAAAAATTACAGGCTTCAAACATGAAAAGATGCCACTATAGGCATAAGTACATCAGAAAAAATTTTCTACAAAAATAAATACAAGGTATCATGTTGCTAGGGAAAATGTAGGAAAACACCCAATCTCAGTCACCCCTATACTCAGGGTCCTCCTGATCTTCTTCTTCCTCTTGACCTCTCCCTTCTTCTTCTCCCTCACCATCATCCTCATCGTCATCATCACCACCATCGACCTCATCCTCATCATCAACCAAACCGCTATCACCAACACCACCAACTGTCAGATCATCATCATTAGAATGTGGGTCATCTTGGAACTGAGGAGCTTGTACATCAAAAGCCTCTTCTCCTCCTTAGGCTCAACATTACTGCCTGAGCCATTGATGGACGCCAGCTCAATGGGGTGTTTGGGATGGCATTGTAGCCTATAGCTAGCCTCTAATTGGAGGTAAGAGTCTTATGATCCTATAATACTCTTGAGACCTTATTCACCAGAGTGTGTAGAAGTCCCATCATCGTGGACTTCACTGAAGCAGAACAGGCTCGGGATGGCCCTGGTATCAGTGTGGAGGTGGAGGATGGTACTATTCATCTTATTGTATCATGCCCATCTTCTTTAGGGTCCCGTGACCCATTTCTCTCCCATCCTTCCATCCCTTGGCTGCAACCTTGAAGGAAACCTTCTTGGTTGTCATGATGTGAGTCATAAGTGTCGAGTAAGGAAAGTTTCTTGTAGAGTGCTTCAACTCATGTGCTCAAATCATCATATAACCGATGACTGAGGGTATGTTGATCCTTAGAGAGTCAAGGATGGCATCAATCAGGTATGTCGTACATCGGTGAGGTTGCTCTGATGAGTGGTAGGGAGGATGTTGTAGGTTAAGGTCCGATGGAGGACTTAGACCAATGGATGACATTCCTTATGCTTCAATTCTTCGGCCCATGCCACGAACCGACCATAGAGCCTCTCAACTCTGGCTCCCTTTCGCTCCATAAAGAGCTTATGGATGGGAAATGTGATGGCATTATTGGCGATGCGAGGGACACCAAGCATACATGAGAGGTAATCCAGGTCGACCTTGACGATCACTCAATTCATAGTCAGATAGAAAGACTATCAATCGTGGTTAACGTCGAAGATCCGCACAGCTTCCTCTTGGATGGGGCCATTCACGGAGAAGAGGGGTACCCACTGTCATCCCTCAACATCTCTAATAGCTAGGAGGTACGAAAAGTCTCGATCTCCACAAACTGCTTGTTAATGATGGATCTCTTGGAGAAGATCCTTTGATAGAGTTTAAAGCTCGTGGCATCTCTACAAGGCAAAAAGGAACCGATGTTCCTCTTTGATCTTGGATGTGGTGGAGATTCCACTATAGGCCTCTTCCCTGGATTCTGGGGTGGATTCAAGGATGAACCCCCTTTGGATGTAGTTTTCTTCATGCGTGGAGGCATTGTAAGGTGTGAAAAACTTTAGATTTTGAGATGGGAAAGCCAAGGATTTTGAATGGGAGCTAGGAAGTCAAGAAGGCACAAAATGATTGAAAATGAGGGAGAAAACCGATTTAGGGTCTATTTGACTCACATGCAAATATTGTCCCAAAAATACCCTCCAGATCAATTTCGAGATTCACAATTGATTGGGGTGTAATTGATTGTGAATCATACAATCAATTGTGAGACTAGTAATGAGCTTTTTAGCTCATTTCTTAGAGTGGGATCTGTCCACTTTCCTTCATATCTCAAGCCTTGCTCCTCTCATGACTAAACACTTCTACTAATGCACATGATGTGCTTAGAAACCCCAACATGGTTTCTTTATATGGTGCACAATCCAATTGCACTCCGAAGATACTCAAACCACTTGGAATCAAGAGGTTTGGTTAAGATGTCAATAAGTTGATCTTTGATCTTAACATAGTCTAAAGATACAACTTTCTCTTCCACCAATTAAAGGATGAAATGGTGTCTTAAGTCAATGTGCTTTATCCTAGAGTGTTGGACAGGATTCTTGGAGATATCAATGACACTCTTGTTGTCTACAAATAGACTCACGGTGACTTACTCCAACTTATAATATCTTAGCATTTTCTTTATCCATAGAAGTTGGGTGCATCCACTACCGGCTACAATATACTCTATCTCGGCAGTTGACAATGAAATGGAGTTTTGTTTCTTGTAATGTCAAAAAATAAGATTGTTGCCTATGTAGATGTAATCTCTACTCATGCTCTTACAATTCTCCACATCGCCAACCCAGTCAATATCTGAGTACCCTACAATATCAAATGTTATGTCAAATGGGTACCACAACCCAAACTCCGTAGTCTTGTGG